>APFE030156872.1:0-87613 GCA_000404065.3 Pinus taeda
ACCATGAATTCCTGAAAAATTTATGCATGCATACCTTGAAATAAGAATGGTAGCATCTGGGTCCTTCATAATTCCAGCAGAATCACCATGAATCTATGAATTTCGAATTCTTCAACAATGGAGTCGCCAAGGTAGATTTGCAGCCTCAAAAATTCTCCTGAGCTCCTGCTACCTTCAGAAGTTCAGTCTCTTGATTTCGGGAATGAATAACCTTCAGACTCCCGGCAGACACACCAAAATGTTATCTCAAAATCAGACCCTGGAAGTCTGCAGACCAGGAAGACTTCAAGTAACTGTTTCAAACCAATCTTTTGACTAAGGCTTAGCCTCCTTAGCCTGAGAGGGGTCTCTCAAAGGGTTATTGATTTTGACTAATAATTAGATGGCTAACTCTTGTAGAACAACTGTGACTAATATAAATGGTGGAAATAGATTTAACAACTATCCATTGGGCTTATGGAGTCAACAACACCTCAATATGACAATGAACTCAACCTTACATGGAAGTCAGGGCATTCAACATTTAAACATTCAGAACATAAACTCATATAGGACCACACAGTTTATAAATGTATACAGGAAGTCAGAGCACATTCAGTGAATTCTGAGTGATTATACATCTATACCACTGCAATAATTAGGAAAAGAAAAGCATCACATATTTTGAACATAAAGATCCCTCATGAATCCTGAGAAGTAAAGCCAAACTTGTATTATTGAAACTGAGTTTTACATAAGCCAAATACTAGTCTTTTCATAAAATTTCCAACCCCGATTACATTGTTGTTTCAGCTATATATAGAGCTCTTATTCTAACTGATCGAGATTCCTCCTCAAGCATGAGGGGAATTCGAAAACTACTTCTATTACTAACAACTCTTAAACTCTAACTACTTTAATAAATACAACATACTATTGACTGGAGTTTTTTAGAGATCTAAATCAACTATGACTCTAACTCCATATTACATGCATAATGGCCTTAATTAAGATGATTCCTTTCTTTGAAATCTGGTTCTCTTTCAGTTTGGCGGAGATGAGTGTTTAATGCTCGATGTTGACTTTGAACACTGTACTTTCTCCACTGTCCAGAAAAATTGGGAGCCTATCCTTGCTTCTCAGCTTTATGGTCTTCAAATCTTCATGAGTCGGTTTTAAATTGTTATCCCTCAAAATATGACGGTGGCCACGTTGTGATGTGCTGTCCAATGTTATGAAACCTGATTTGATGATGTGTCATCCACTATTTTGAAAACAAAAGGGGAAAATGCATTCAAGCTGTCTGATGCATGCTTCAATTCTTTTATGATATGAAAAAATTCCACGTCCTTAATACGCTGTCCACCGTTTTCATATGTGTAGGCAAAAGTTCTTGCAAGCTGTCTTGATCTTGTTGAAAGCTGATGGCTTCAGATGATTCCTTGTAGACATACCCTTTTCAAAATTCCCGCTTGTATTTCAAAACCGGTTGACTGAGATTAGATTGTGTAGCTTCAACAGTTTCGCAGCGTGCTACGAAACTGCTGTACATTAATCATCTTCAGCAGTTTCGTAGCGCGCTACGAAACTGCTCTGTGATTCCAAAAACACAGTTTCAACCCAAATTTTGCTATTTTGGGCCTCTTGCTATTTAAACATTCTTTCAACTACTCCAAGGCCTCTCAAAACTGAATAGAAATGTATAATTCTTCAAGAAAGATTATACCAAGGAAGACCATCAAAATCTGAAACAAAACCTTACTTGATGTGTGACTGCCTTAAGGAAATTCTTTCCACTGACTTAACTATATCTTCAAATGATGCAATATGACAAGGAGGTGAATTTTCAAGGTGTCTTAGTGCTGCAGCTGCTGCAGAAACACGAGCATCTACCCCCAGTACACACAAGAACAACGACTTCTCCTTTGTAGAACAACTTAATACTTTGGAATGGATCATTGAAATATAGGATTAGCCTTGCGCAAGCAACTGGATTTAGTTTCATTTAAATGATCCATGACATTCCTTAGAATAGTGAACAGAGTTTTAATACTAGGGGCAATTTCAACAAGTGGCATCTGAGACTTGATCTTTTGAAGGCGCATAGAAGTAGCAGCTGTGGACTCTTGAAATCTTCTCTAATCTCCATCTTCGTGTTCTAAGTTCAAACTGCATGGATTCAAAATCACTTGCAATAGGCTTGTTCAGTCTAGAACCCGGAATATTGTGTTGCCATTCTGTAATAGGATTTCCATAATTAAGATTTGATCCAACAGAACTAGAACCAATCACTGCAAAACACCCTGCTCAACGAATTTCTTGTGAAGAGATTTTGACCCCTGTATGGACCAGAGAAACCAGGAAAAGACTCCTCTGAAAATAAATCACAGACATGCTTGTCCCAAATCAGATGGAACAACTCCTTCATTGACAATCCCATAGTAATCGTTGCATTCAGGTTACCACCAACTTGAATAGTATCAATGACCTCTCCAAAAGTTGGTTGTTGAGCACATCCACAAGAATCCATTACTGCCCTGCACATCATCAAAGTAGCGTTTTTCAAGGTTTCCAGAAACAACAATGTTGAAAAGTTGTTGTTTATATATCTGGCGGGTATAAACAAGTTCCTTCACGGACCCTGCAGCAAGAAAGCGAAATACTGTAACATGTCGTTTCTGCCCATAACGGAATGACCGGTCCTGTGCTTGCAAATCCGTTGCAGGGTTCCAGTTTGGGTCAAATATAACCACTCGATTTGCACTAATGAGATTTAGTCCCAGCCCACCAACGCGAGTAGAAATAAGGAAGACCTGCTTGCCTGGACTTCTATTAAAATTGTCAGCCAGGAACTGGCGACTATTCATTGGAGTTGACCCATCAAGCCGAGAAAAGCAATAACCCTTACGAATAAGAAATTTCTCGAGTATGTCTAACATCCTGAAAGAATAGCTAAAGAGCAAGATTTTGTCGCCTTGTGAAATCCAAGATACCATTAATTTATTTCACCGTCTTTATCTTCCACAGTATTAGGAATGTTCTCTTCAACTTTAGCTTCTTTAGGAATTGATTTGGTGCTGCTCATCTTTTTTAGCTTTGCAACAAAAAGCCATCCATGCTATGAACATGTGGATAGAAACGCCTTTTCTTTTCGAAAGATGGGTGAAAGCGGTGCTCCCTAAAACGTATAAACCCGTGTCGACCGAAGTCCAAACCACATGGGACAACTTTTTTCATCACGCCTTCTAGGTGCATAGTTCACAACTGCCTCATTCTCTGCCACAGTAATTGAGCAAGTTGAGTATGCTACATAACCTCCTAATTTTGAGCCTGGATCCGCCACGTCAATTGCTGCAAGAAGTAACTGCTTTTGCAGAAAAGCACCTTTCGTTATATCCACCGCACTCTTCTTACTTTTCACATTTTCATCTTTCCAAATGATACCAGTGCCGATGCAGGATGCATCTAACAACACCCTCTCAACACTTTTGGCAGCTTTTTGCCATCATAGTTGCGGATTATGCTATTGCTGGGTGCTGAAACCCTCCACGGAGCCAAGCACTACACACAAGACCCTCTCTGACTGTAGGGGAGTTAGAAGACCCTCTAGGTGAGCAACCTAATTTTTTTTAAGAACCTATTGGAGGAAGATGAAGAACCCACTTCACCTACCCAAACTATGGCTGAAAATAGGGACATTGAGGTTTTACCTATCAGAGAGACCAATGGAGAGTCTAGAATGAAGAATATAAGCCCTACTTCCCTTCCAAACTTGCATGGCTTAAACACTGAGGATCTTCACACCATCATGTTTTAATTTTATGTTGTTGGTAGGACCTATGAGTATGCATATTATGAGAAAAAGTTGAAACCTCTACCCTTAAGGATGCATCCTTGTGCTAGTATATGGGTTTGCCTGGGGGTGACATCACTACCTGGGCCCGAATGAAACATGCCTTCAATAGCAAGTACATGGACTGCTGTAGGTCCAAAGAAAACAAGGAAGAAATCTTTAGGATGGCTCTTGGACCTGATGAATCCCTAGAAGACTATGAGGAGAGATTTAAACTTAGTTATAGGAGGGCCAACTTTACCCTTGATCCTGAGTCAATCAAGTTAGTTATTCTTCGAGGGATCAAGGAGGATATGTTGGAAACCCTCAACATGTGTTCTGGATGAAATATCTATCAATTATCCTATGATGACATCAAAACTATATTCAAGAATCACTCTAGGGATACTAGGAAGAAGGGTAGGGCTAGTCAAGGCTTGGTTAATTCCTCTCCCTCCACAACATCCATCAAGAATTATATGGGGAACATGTTGGAGGACTTAAAGAGTGAAATGCTACATACATTTTCATTGCAAATGGATACCATGAAAATCAAAAGAAAGCGAGAGGAAGAAAAAAGGGCACTAGCTATTTTCTGCCCTAAATGCACCAAAAGACATCCTAGGAATGACTGCCCATTGAATTTCATATGTCTGCCTATTCTATGAATGAAATAATGCAATTGAAAAATGCCCTTATTTTCCAGGATTAAAAACTATATACCAAGGGGAAAAAGGTGGGCCAGAGAAAATTTTTCTCATTAATCAAAGAAGGCCTCAAGGACTTTGACCATATCAACAAGGCATGCAAGGTGCACACTAGTCTTATTACAATACAAATTAGAATGCACCTTTGCAACCTTGGTACTATTCCACTCATCCATCATGGTCCATACCTCCTTCTTGGTCTTATGATACTGCATATCCTCCTCAACCTATCAACCATCCTTTTCAGCCATATACACCCCAATCTTCTCAATGGGGCAACCTATCATAAGGGTGGAGGCGTCAATTCAACCAACCTCCTTCTTTATTGCCTCCACCCCAACCTCAAGCACAAATCACTCCTCCTACTCCACCTAAGAAACCTCAAATGCCTACTCAAACTAATCTGATCTCGAACAACAAGCAATCACAATAGGTCTATAATGGAGAGACATCATATCTTACTTATGTTGTTGAAATCCAGGAGATGAACCTTCAGTCGAGAGAGTGGTCCCAGATAACCACCCACCTTCTCCACCTGAAGAGTTTGAAGGAGAGAAGGAAGGAAATGTTCCTCAAGTCAATCTATCTCCTTTTATTGAGAGGTTGATCCACCCTAGCCAACACACCCCATAAGAGGTTGAAGTTCTGGGAGAATTGAAGAATTTGCTTTTTAATATACCCCTTCTCCAGGCCATTAAATATGTTCACATATATAATAATATTATCAAGGATAAATGTTTCAAAACTATCGGGAGAAGAAAAAGGGACACCCCCACCATAAATTTTGTTGGAAAACTATCTGATTTGATGCTTGGAGGGTGATGTTCCCAAAATATCTAGATCCTGGAAGCATTGTAGTAGATGTGTACATTGATGGCCTTATAATCCTTGATACCCTGATTGATATTTGGGCAACAATAAATTTGATGACTAAGGAAACCATGCTCAAGATAAATCTTCAAGGGGCTTTGAGGAAGACCACCACAGTGTTGGGGCTCGCAGACAAATTGATAGTAGCTCCTGAGGGAGTTGTTGAAGATGTTATGGTCTCCATTAACTCTTGGGAATATCATACTGATTTCCTGGTTCTCCATCCAAAAATAATTTTAATGTCTATCCTCTCATCTTAGGAAGACCGTGGTTGGCCATTAATAATGCCTACATTAGTTATATTGCTGAGAACATGACCATTAAGAATGAACATTTATCAAAAGAACTGGTACTGTATCCTCCTGCTCAACCTTTTATTTAGCATGCTTTACCCTTGTGGTTAGAAGAGGAGGAAGAAGATGAATTGTATCACACCACCCCTACCTAATCTGCACTCTAGATACTATTACAGGCTGGGGGCAACTTGATGAAGATGACCTCATTGACCATATCCTTTAGAACCAACCTCCCATTGCCATACCAATCGATGAGTTGATGAAAGAATACGGGAGTAGTCCTTGGACTGAATTATGGCCTATTGACTCAAGTCTAGAACATGTAAGGATTGTAGAGTTTGGCCCATCCGAAACCTTAAATATCAACACTTCTCTCTCAACCAAACAGGAAGTACAATTGTGCAATGCGCTGAGGCAACACTTGAATGTTTTTTCCTGGGATTGTAAGGAAATGAAAGGTGTGCATCTGTCAGTTTGTACCCATCATATTTAAATCAAGGAGGGATGTAATCCTATGCACCAACCCTAGGAAAGAATGAACCCAAATCTTAAGTACATTGTGAAAGAAAACCTACAAAATCTACTGGATGCAAGGTTCATATACCCCGTTTCAAATAGTAAGTCCGCGTCACCTCTTGGTTTAGTTCCCAAGAAGAATGGACTTCATTAACCAAGTCCTATATGGCCTTACAGGGAAGAAATTCTTCTCCTTCCTAGATGGATTTAGTGGATACAACCAAATCTAGATCAGCCCTGAAGACCAAGATAAGACCACATTCACATGTACTTGGGGTACCTTTACTTATAGAGTTCTTCCATTCGGTTTGTGTAATGCCCTTGTTACTTTCTAGAGGGAATTTTAGAGTATTTTTGATCAAATTGTTTATGACTCTGTAGCAATATGCATGGATGATTTCACTCCTTATAGATGTGACTTCCATGAAGTTCTCTCTAATCTGTTCAAGGTCTTGAAGAAAAGTATTGAAATTAATCTTTCTCAGGTTGAGAAATGTGAGTTCTTGATGAATGAGGAGGTTTTCCTTTGCCATTCCATATCCAAGGAAGGCAGGGAAAATTTTAAGAAACCCCCCCAAATTTATATGTATAATAAATGGGCGAATCTCAATGGTATATAGGAAAAATGGAAGGAGATTTTATCAATAATATAATATGTATATATAATTTTTTGGCGAATCCCTCACCAGGCATGGCGAATATTTTACTCAATTATAAAATCTTGTAAGATCTTGGCGAGTCTTTCACTAAATAATAAAACTTTGTAAAGGTCCTAGCGAATCTTAGCATTGTGAACTCTTAGAGAATTTTTTGAGAAAGTATAAAACCATTTATGACAAGAGCCACATGGTGGCAATATCACTTTTGTTTTTTCACATTTCCACGACATGGAACTTGTTTATAAAATTATAAAAAAGCCAACCAAGTCCCATATAATATGCAGGTAAGCTTATAACAGAGTCTGATACCTCTACTATGCTTGTCTTCATTCAAGTGTCATAGCTACTATACTTAACACTGTGAATCACAACTCTCTCAGAACTCAACTCTATAGTATAATTAAAACCTTTGGAAATTGAATCTGACAACTCTATAAAAAGGATTAGTGAAATAGAAGATTTTGTGAATGAGCCCACTAACTATCACTGCTAAACAATCAATCTAGACTATGAAGTCTTCCATCTTGATCACAATCATGCTCACGGTCAAGGGAGTACGACCACCTGGCCTGACATAATGGCCATCATAGCTTCCAATAATCAACAGCCACCTTGCAAGGACATCCTAGCTCATGTCTCATGAATTTTATTCATCAATCTTAAATGATATAAATCTTATAAAGATAATATTAGAATCCTCTCCAGATTCACTATTAATACAAAGGTAAAGGAAATTTTCTAGCTCAAGGCACTAGCCAATACCAACTTTGGTATTTGTGACCCCTTTGTGTGAATGCACGTACCCTGCCCTGTTGGGTTTCTGCCTTGTAACATAGTTCAAGGATCACAAGACTTTCCAATCTTCCTACTCCATTAGACACACTTTATATGCTATACATAGTGAATGGAAAAGAGGCATGATAGAACAAACAATTTCATAGAAGGAAGAAAAATCTTAGCTAGTTCAATATCAAAATCTTAACCACTGATTAATAAAGAATAACATGTAGTGTAATGAATTGTTTCGATTTATTTATTTACAAGCTGTAAAGAATGTAGTGGAATGGAAATATTACTTAGGCAACCCTTCAATATTTTCTACTAATATGTCTGTGCATGTACATATGAAATTAAGAGCATTCTTGAATACAAAGTTTCCTTTTCTCTTGCCTCCATTTTGACAAGTCAGTGTGAAAACAATGTCACTTTGAATCTCCTTTCCCTTGTGGATGTTTTGACAAATCAATGTGAAATCAAAGTCACTTTGAATTTCCTTTCCTGCGAGGGATCACATCCACAGTTGATTAGTAAAAGATAATCTACTATATATTATGTTCAAGAAACTGACTGCAATCTACAGTGGAAACGAGACCTCAATTCTTATTATGAATTTGAATATCTCAGGACAACATAAGAGATAAAAATGCATATGGCCTTAGTAGCTAGAAAACAATCATTCCATCATTACAAGACCACCTAGATTTCGACACTTAATCTAAATAATGGCACTAGTTGCAGTGCTTATTTTCATTAACTCCATGGAAAAGAAACAACAATGTTTCAAAGCACACTTACTGGAAAAGTTGTAACGTTCCGAGAATATTTAATGATAGCATTTTAACCTCGTAGCTATGGTGGGGAAACTAGGGAACCCAAATCTTGGAAGATATCTCATACCAAATCTGAGAAAAAAAATAAAAAAGGGAAAACATCAAAATCTATAAATCAAGCAATGAATTGTTTACAAATCAAATACAATTCCTTTAACTAACAGTTAAATTGTGGTGATATATTTAAATATTTAGTAATAGGGGAACTTCAAACCATGGAATATTACCTTTGTCATTACAGTCATCCCTC
This sequence comes from Pinus taeda, assembly GCA_000404065.3. Taxonomy (NCBI): domain Eukaryota; kingdom Viridiplantae; phylum Streptophyta; class Pinopsida; order Pinales; family Pinaceae; genus Pinus; species Pinus taeda. The sequence goes on from APFE030156872.1 coordinate 8,720, forward strand.
AGTGACTGAGATTTCAAATCAATACTAATGGAAAGATTGTAAGAAATTATGTGAAATAGTAAAGCATAACCTCTACTTTCAAGCAACAAAATCAAGACATTGTTACATCTAGAGCCATAATTGATACATAATCAATGAATCAAGTCCTTGTATGGCACAGGCTTGTTTCACAACCTCTATTTTCTCAATAACAAAATCAAGACACTGTATGTGGTCATTTCCAAAAGGAAACTGCATTTTAATTTGGAAGAGGATCTTATCAAAAGACATGGATTTATTCAAAGCTATAAAGCCTAATGGGTTACTGAAAAATAAGTTGGAATATGGCATCATGATACTTAAATTGAAAAAATATGATTTCCTTTTAGAAACATTACAGTTATACAATGTTTTTTTAAAGCATTACAATTTGAAATTCGGCCTTTCTATCAAGACAAATTTTCATTAATAGAATGTACTTTCCTACCCGAAACGTTGTAGATATCCAAGAAAACTTGAAAAGCATAAGAGAACTTAGCGTAATGTACTTTCTTTCCTTCCTTAACATTATTAAAGAGTTGAGGTTCCCCAAGTCATCAGGTAACATTCAAAGGAAATGAAAGTTAGTAATAGTCCAATTCACAACTAAAGATGTGTCACAAATACGAGGGGGCATCTCCTCCAAATCACAAAAGTGCTCCAGGTTAAAATCTAGCATTATTGGAAGCTTAATGCTCGACTCGGTGTTATTGAACCCGGACATTTTTCCAATCAACACTAAAAGCTTAAAGATAGCTTCTCTAAGTCCTACATGACTTTACTATGCTCTTGAAGTGGGGCACATGCAGGCTCTCCAAGTGAATAGTCTTAAACTAAGTGAAGATAAGGCTGATAGATCATTCAGTGTGGATCTCTTTAACCCATAATTGAATACTATGTCTCTCTTGAACCCATACTTGAATACTATTAGGACTTTCAATTTTTTCATGGAACTCAAAAATGTTGGAAGAAAGTATTTGCTTCCAGAAAAGAGTAAAACTAAAGCCTCTGCTTGAGGACAATTGATGTCACACCACTAATACTTCTCCATGGAATCTGTATAGGCAAACCACAAATGTAGAATTCCATTAGAATATTGTGTTTATTGAATACACAAATGAAATCATTGCATTTATTTAAGATATCTTTTGAAATAGAAATTACGGAAATTACATATCGATAACCTAGTGGGTGTAGGATAAAATTCACCTGTGTCATTCACAGAAAGCATGAGAAAAAACTTAATACTATATATAAAACCAAGAAAAATTCAAATTCATCACTTCTAGGGACCTCAGTAACCACCCTGCCAATACACAAGTATGTTCCTGTTTGTAGTTAGAAAAATTACCCAATCACTGCACGAGTACTTCAAAGATCGAGGTTTTGTACCCTGACCCATATATTGGCTGTGGGGATAAAAAGATTATTGGGTTGTTGTAGCATAGCCTGAATCATCTCACTAGTGAGTTTCTCTTTGGAGACTGGTAAAATAGATGGAAACCTATATAAGTAACATGATCAAGTATACCATGTTTAAAAAAAATATTATTTTGCCACTTTTGTTAAGGATTTGCACCATTGGTGTAGCTGGATTGTGGTGGTTCTAGTTCTTCAAGACTATTGAACAAAACTTTATTTGGAAATTAAGTTGTTTACGATTGTCAAATATGACTGATCATTTGAAATTGTTTGCCATCTGTTGTTAGTAAACATCAATGTAACAAAGAATAGATCCAAGCAAAAACAAGAGAGCACTTACTTTTTAAATTATTCCATCTACCCACATCACTTCAATATCCAGAGTAAAGATGATCTATGCTGGTTTAAATCCCCCATTTAAATAGGCTACATTCCACGTGAATACCATGGGTCAATACCATGTGCCATTTTTATTTTTATTAATACTTTTATTAGTGTTAATAATGTTTTTTCATGGTATTAATAATAATCTAGCCCATGGTATTTGGCCCATAGTATTTTGCCCATAGGTTTCACCTAAGTATAATGCATTTTTTGAGTGTTCTTAAATATAAGGTGACTTATGGAGTAAATATAAAAAAAATGTTTTATTTGTTTACCATACCTCTCGTTTATTTATATTTTTATTAATTTACCATACGTCTTTTACAAATATGGTATTTGGCCCATAGGATTCACTTAAATAAAACCTCTTTTTTGAGCCTCATAATAGAAAGAGGTTATGGACTAAATATAAAAGAGGTTTTATTTATTTACCATACCTCCACTTTATTTATATTTTTATTTGTTTACACCCTTGCATGTATATATTGACTTATGGAGTAAATATAAAAAAATGTTTTATTTATTTACCATACCTCTCATTTATTTATATTTATTAATTTACCATACCCTCTTTAGAAAATAATGGTATTGCCCATAGGAAATCCACTTAAATAAAACCTATCTTGAAAATTAGGGCGAATGGAAGGTTGTAACTCCTAATATCAAGGGCTAAATTTACCTTTTTTACCCTCTCCCTTAAAATAAGGTGGGCTATTTGAGGTGATTTGTAAAAATGTACCATGACACAAAATATTCGCCCAATAAAAGTTTAAAACCCCTTAATTTCGCCAAAGGGTGAACATTTTCCCCTAAAATTTTCCATGCCTTCAAGTCAAGCATGTAGAAAAGATCTCAAGGATTCTTTTCAAAAGATGAAACAATTCATCATTATCTCCATCTAGGAGACCACATCAACTTTTCCCAAGTCAATATTACATGCACGTTTACAACAAAGCAATCAACCCTTCAAGTTAATTACACATACATGTTCAAATACAAGGAAAAACATCAACATCCCTGTGTTCATGCGAATCATTCTCATGCATGCAGTTCATCCTTCAACTTTCGCTTAAGCACACTATACTTTCGAAGCTGAAATGAATATAATGTTGCAGCAATAAAGTGAGTCTCCTATTCAACTTTTCCATGCACCTTCTTGGTAAAATCCTGCAACTTGCATTCCATTAATAAAGAAATGCAAATAGATGCATCAAATCAAAAGACTTGCAATATTAATTAGATAAGAACTCTAACCATTTCTTACCAATCCATTTCAAAGGTGCTACCTTTTCTGCACATCAGCATCAACATGTGAATCATCCTAGAACACATCATTTATGGAAACTTCCTTTCCATTTTTTTCCATTTTCTCTTTCCACCTTCTTCAAGTTTCATGGAAGCATTGTTGGATTCAGATTCCAACACTCTTTAGCAATGTGTCCTTGCTTATGGTAGTAAGTGCAACACATGTGCATCCTCTTGATAGCATGATTTGCCTTGTCTATTGGACCTTTGGCTTCTTGATTCCTTTCCTTCAAAAGTTTCTTGTATGTGGCCATTCTCTTCCAAGATCTAGAAACATTATGGTTAACCAACCCACAAAAGGAACATGCAATTATTTTCCCATACTTATATGGAAATTTACCATGCTAAACATAATCAAAAGGAATATGGTTAGAACCAAATTTATACCTTTCTTTTTCACCTTTGTTGCCTTCATGAGGAGGTGAATTGAATGAAGAAGTAGCTCCCTTTGGAACACCATCAACCTCTTCAATGGTTTCAAAGTTTCCACAACTCTCTGGTTCAAGTGCATGATTATGAACACTTGCGTCCTACAAATGATGTTTCAAGCTATTGCATTCTCCACAAATATAATCTTCACACTCTTGAGGTAGAAGACCGAAAATGAAAGTCCTTCTTGGAACTGTTTCAATGGTCTTCATGGCAGATTTGGAACTTTCTCCATAAGCTTGTCCATAGCCAAGACCCAAATACTTAGGCCTTTCCTCAACCATTATTGGCTCAACAATACCCTGTGCATGTTTATCCAAGCCTTTTCCTTCATAGCCCATCTTGGACATTAACTTGGAACCTATGCCTCTGGTATGTTTTTCAAAAGAACCAATATAATCATTCTTAGAGGAATTTGAAGACAAAAATGAATTATTTACCTCTTCTTCAAGCTGATACTTGACTAAGGCTTCTTTGGAAACAAAGAGCTGTGTCTCCAACTCATGCATCCTTTTCAGGTTCATATTCGCAATATGAAGTTTCCTCTCTATTTCCTGCAATTTGTTGGAAAGCAAATGCTTCTCTTCCTCCATGAAATTCAACTACTCTCTAAGTATGCTGCCCTTCCTTCCATCCTCATACATTTCTCTCACCTTGTCCATCATGATGAACAAGTCTTGCTTCATGTCTTGATCAAAGAATCTTGTGAAGAAAGAGGAATTTAAGGACTCACTTGTAGAAGTTGTCATTATCAGAATGAACAAAAGAACTTCAAACAAGATTAACAAAGAGCTTATTCAAGCAACCTTTTGCAACAAACCTCTTGTGCTTCAAAGATTGCCTTGAGGTCCTTTGGGATAAGAAGAATGCCTTCAGCCCTTCTTTTTTCTTGTCCTTTCCCAGATTGAGCTATCAATAGCTTTCCCTTCACCTCTGCAAACTCACACAATAGTTAGTCTGCAAACAAGCATACAATCAACCTTTGACTGTTTAAACACCTTTCAGAGAAGCAATCTTTGCTCTATCAATCAAGCATTCTTATATGATACCACTTGCTCTGGTATAATCAGCATTGATATCACCTTCTTTGAAGGTGGGGTTAATTAAACTTAAGCTCCGATACCACCTGATCTAAAAATGGGGCACTAAAGGCTTCTTGTCAGCTTACAAGAACCTCTCCCACTTCCAAAGCTTAAATATTCCCAAGACCTTATGATTAACCAATTGCGGAATTAAAAAGTTCTTGAAATAGGTGTATGCTTGTGTTTGTTTTTAACTGTTAAGTGCTTTAAGTTTTTTTGCTTATGTTGATATTTAAATACATGTGACTGTAAGTAAATTACCAAATAAACAAACACACATAACAACAATATAATATAGAGTTCACCCAAACCTCTTGGGCTATGTCTCCTTGAGCTCTAGTCAACTCAACTAGGATCTTTGGGATTATGGCATAAATTCTTTTACAAGCTCCACGTTCAACTCCATTGGTTTACACAGAAACAATGGGCTTATAATACCATCTTATTCCGCTGGCTGTCCATACATCTACAGACAAATCTAGGCTTCTCTGGACTAGATTCCTTCAATCAGCGCTCTCAGCAATATTTCTCTAGCTTGCACCAACTCCCTCAGAATTATCTCGCTATCTCTGTAATGCCTTCTTCTATCTTCAACACACTTTGGACACCAGCAACAGCTGGATCACTTGATCTCTTTGTTGTTCTTGGCTCTGGCTTTGGCTCTAGCTCTCCGGCTCTGGCTCTGGCTCTGGCTCTTCGGCTCTAGCTCTGGCTTTGGCTCTGGCTCTTCGACTCTGGCTCTGGCTCTGGCTCTTCAGCTCTCAGAGCTTCTCCTGGCCTCTGTGTGCCTATGTAGTTCGCTTTATCTCCAGGCGACTCTCAGCAACCTTCCAACAACCTTTTTCAGTCCTCTAGCTCCCTCTTAAGTGACCTTTGGTCAATGGTGCTCTCTGTGTATTTGTAACACATCGGTTATAGTCCTTCAACATGGAAAAACCATGATTTTCCATAAAAGAATCAGTTTCCCATTGCAATGAATCGGCGGGCATAGGAAACCCAACCATTCGGCCTTCCTCCTGCAGAAATAGCAAAATAATGCAATACACAGGAAAACTGTAGAAAACACATGATTGGAGCATTTAACCAGATCTCAAAATGCATTCAATCATATCTATATCCCTCTCGGGTCCATCCTATCATCACAAATTGTGATCACACAGGCGGGAGGTCAAAAAACCCAAATACAAAGGAATACATAGAAAACCCGAAAACCGAGACTTCAAATATTATAGAATCGTATCTATAAACCCATCGAGTCTGCCTTCTATCAGCATATTGCAATCTCTTAGGCGGGAGGTCAAAACCTCAATATATGGGAAATACAAAGAAAAACCGAATAAACCAGATTTCAAATTTTATGCATTTGTGCTTATAATTCCCATCGGGTCTGCCCTTTATCACCATATCGTAATGTGCATTGGCCCTGGTATGGGGGGTTCGCTGATCGCCGATATCGCCGATCGGCCCATTGGAACATTGACGTACCATTATCGGCCCCCTTGCATCGATGCTATCGTTGATCATATATCGACATATCCTAGTGCTACGGCCCGGGGGTCTTCCCTTTGCATCCCCCGATTAGCGATCAGCAATCGCATCTCGACCGTTGATTCGCGACCTCTAATCTGATGGCTGATAGTCATTTCGGGCGCATAACTTACACGGGGATTAACTGCCCAAAAAAGTGGTTTCCTCTCTCCTCCTATGTGCTACATGTCAGCTAATGTATGGAATTGGGAAGAGCTCGTCCAATACCGCTTACTACTTGAAGCCCGCCTGAAATACTGCTTACTGTGCTCCTTCCAGAACTCAAAAGGTTTAGTCTATTTTCTATAAATGCTTCAGGTCCGCTGAAAGCCTTTGCGCCTGTTTTAAGTCCTTCAACCTTAGTTTATTGTGATGTGATAAAGGAATGTGATGCAATGGACTCTAAGGGATTTTATGTTTAAAAGCACATTTTCCCTTAAGTCCCATTTATTAGAAATTGCCTCCTTTTCTAAGGATAATGGGAAATCTTGTTTTTGTGATAACCTCTTCATCTGAAGTCCTTTTCAGCCCATTCAAGTTGTAGTAGATTCAGAATGAGAAGATCTATGCAATGGGACTATTTCTAGGAGCATCACTTGACTTTCATTTTCCTCTATGAGGAACACTTTAGACTTAGAAGCCTATTCTAGATCCATTTTGGATCAAGCCCTGCTGGGGAAAATTGTGTAATTCTTGCTAGGAGTGTTGACTGGCAGAATTGCGTAATCTTGGAGCCTAGTAGGATGCCAAATAGTCTTGAGGGAAGTCCGAATGCCCTCTAGAAATGTGCAATTTTCTTGTAGAATTTGCTTAGCCTGCAGCTGGATGAAGTTCGGGTGGATAACCTATGAGGGGAATGGATCAAGCTATGATCGACAGGATGCCTTTCTGCAAGAAAAACACTGAAGCTTGTGAACTTGATGAAGCAAGGCAAGCCGCTGCGAAAATTTGGAAGGGAGGCTCCAAAAAGAAGCTAAGGAATAATTTTGGAGGGTGATTGTAGCCACTACAACACTTGGTGACACATTGGTAGAACTCTGAATGGACCTTGTTCATGAAAAGAAAGTCTAACACCTCCAGAAGTATTGTTCAGTTCTTAGCTCCTCTTGGTTTCCACACTAGCTTGATTGTAAGATGTAGCATTTGCAAATCTCTTGGTCGATTGACACACATTCCAAGCCAATGAAATACAGTTCTTTTGATTTGGGTTACTGGCATATTTGTGCACAAGCAGTAGAGTCATCAGAGTCTTATTTTCATCTCTAGTGTTGCTCCACTGCCAGCAGACCTAGACAGTACCCGACAGAGTCACATAGGAACACAAGCATGGCTCTGCTGCCAGTGGGCCTAGTCAATACCCTGACAAGGTTACTTGCATCACCTCCATGCGTACGAATCCTTTCTCTTCTTTTGCCTTATTCATTTTGATTTTGAAATTTCTTCAATTTTCATTTTTCACTATGAATAACACTTATTAATTTTAGAGGTGGAAGAGGGATCCCCACTTATTGAGAGCAGAAGAGGTTGTTCCAGTAGAGAAGTAGTTTATTGTATCTCTGATGTGCACGTTAAGGTTTTCCCCTCACCTTACTCTACTTTACTAAGTTGAGAAGGCTTAACCAAAAAACAACTGACTAGAGACTGTGACACTAGTTAGCGCTCAAGAGTTGTGTTTTCACCAAGGTTCACTTCAAACAGTACGTATTTTCCTTCGACATATCATGGACTAAAAGTAACAAGTTTTTCATACAAAGGAAAGATGACAAATAACCAGGTAGTGATAGAAGCACAAGACCTCTTGTACTTTACCCAACTTGCCTCAAGAGTCATACATGGTTTCATGCAAAACTATCCTATGAAAGGAAACAAGCGAACTAACAATCAACAAAGCAAAGCAAGAGTAGAAGCATAAGTGAAAGTAAAGAAAGTAAGCAAACAAGCAAGTAGGAAAACAAAAAAACAAAGCAAGTAAGCAAACAAGCATGCAAGCAAAAAAATCCAAAGTAAACACTTCTCCTACTCCTAAGATAGCAGTGCATGGGTCATCTCACGTGAAGTGATACTTCTAATGCAGCCGTGGGTGCATTGGTTGAACCATGTTGGTGAAGGCATGGTTCACGAACAAGATAGTTGTGCGAACCAGAAAACAAGAAAGATATAACAGTGAAGACAAACACAATCCAAGCTTACAAGAAACCACAAAACAAAGATGAGTGAAAGTGCATGATAGGCATTATGTGGTGCTACCATGATGTTGTGGTTCGTTGTGTGAAGATGTTGAGTGTATGCATTCTCTTGACTATGACATGCAAGAAAACGTGAGAAAGGTAGACCGCTTGTGTTGTGCATGTGTGCTTGATGTGTAAGATTCCTCCAATGCATGAGCAATGGGATCATGTAGTCTAAGTGGAGGAAGTGAAATATAGGTGTTCGGTTGATATTCTATGTGAAGTAGAGAGTGATGTGTAGCCTTGATTGTTTCAACAATTTCTTAACCGGAAGTGAAACCAAACTTAGGATAGCGAGGGCCTCACATAACCATCAGCTTGGGCTGAAGTGCCTCAACAGTCTGGGGGCGTTTTGACTTCGTTGATAGATAGATCATCGTAAAATAGTGTTTTGGATAGATTAAAAATGGTTGTGTCAACATCATGATCAGATGAGGAAGTGAATAGATCACGACAACCAAGATCAAAAAATTCAGGATGTTTTTTGGCATCCTCATGATTTAATGAATCAGGCAGAGGGGTAGATGAGAAGCAAAGAAGTTCACCCTTTGTGTTTTCAAGAAAGATAAATGATAGATTGAACGGATTTTCCAAGGAATATGTGTCCTCTCTGCACTGTAATGATAGACTGACATTTGAGGTGTCATGTGAATGATTGGAAGTAGAAGTATCCGAAAATGAGTTTTTAGAGGAGAAATCAGCAATGGCAAAATCACAAGGGATGTCAGGATGAAGCGGATGAGGTGCGGATGGAAGGGAGTCATCCTTCACCATGGGCTCTTCTTTAGATTCCCGCACACACTCATCATGAATGATGGCGCAGGTTGGGTGCATAACACCCGCTCTATCAACATCTTGATTCTTGTTCACAATAGGTGAGGAGTCTGGAATGGAAGAACACAAGGTAGTACAATCCAGAGGATCAACAGAACATGAGCACCTTCATGCAATCTTCATGTCACACCGTCACCTCATAGCCTAAGTCTCCAAAGTTTCTTTCATTATTAGTGGATCTAATTGATCTTGCAACTTTGTTTCACCTGTGTTGTCAACAACCTTCCTCTTGCATTCATTGCATCTGCTGAATTCGCTACATTTTTTGCATTCGTTGTGTTTGTTGCATTTGATGTATTCATTGTGTTCGATATGCCACCTTCAACTATTGTTCATGATGTTGCTTGCTGTGATATCTTGATGTTCTTGTCTACGAACAACTTGATATATTTGTGAGTAGGCAACCTCATAGACATTTGATCCACTTCATCTCCAGGTGTGCTCTGAACGGTGTCTTCGACTGCACTCTCTTGGAAACCATTGTACCTACACTGCTGTGAGGAAGATGAACACTTGAAATACCTGGAGACATGGAAACACTCATGGAAAAAAATCTGTCAGTCGGAAACCAAAATGTACTTGAGAACTGACTTGCAACATACCTGTGTGACTGATCATGAAGGTTGCACAATTTCAACTCGGAGGTTAGGAGATCGACTGCCAAGACTACACAAGGCACGGTCTGGGTGGCTAGGACACTGAATGAATTCTGGAACTGTGCAATGAATAGTCCAGTTTGGCTGCTAATTGTTGGAATTGTGCAATGTGCAATATCAGCTGGCAATGCCTACAGGCTTAGTGACTGCATTGTGCAATTTTCTTGGCCAGTAGTCACTATCCCTCAAAATTGCTTAAAGCAAGCCTGGGAACAACTACTAGGTAGAAATGCACATTTCTGGAGAGGAAGGAAGAGCCTTCCCTCTCAGGGTTGCGCAATGTTGTCTTAGTGAGGATCTTGGTGAGTCAGAGCATAGGCCAAGGTTGGCGAGACTCACCGATGGGAAATTGAAGGTGAATGTGAGTGTGAATGCATAATGATACTGAGTGTAAGCATAAGTGAATGATCATGCATGCAAATGGTGATTGATAGATTCAGAAAATGGAACAACATGGATGTGCGTGAGGCGAGTCGCCAAATCAGTGAGCATTTGTGAAAAGAAGTTTCATGCATGCGACAACAGTGAGATGTTGCCGAAAAATGAAATGGTGCTAGGACGAGCTAATATACATGTAAATAGTAACAAGCGTTCACTAAAATCAATCAAGAAATACTCATAGAAGCGAAAAATGACAGGAATGCAACAGAAGGCATAAGAAGTGAGCTTACCCCAAAACAACTGAGTTGAATGTGCCGACTGCTCCTAGATGTGATGTGAGATGTTAGATCTGCAAGGTTGATGTGAGGAATGAGCTCTGCATCATCTGGTTGATGAGTTTTGATAACATTGAGGTTGTGATGTGCATGCCACAAATATACGGAAAGCGACACTTGGTGGGAGGTTTCTGAAATGACCCTTGCATGTAACCTCCAACTGCTAAACATAGATCCCTGAAACAAGGGATTCCTTTACATGTTGCCTTGGGAGAATCAACCCATACATGCAAGTTAGTTTTGCTCAGTCCTGGAGAGAACTGGTTAACTCAGCTACACATGCAAGAGACTGCTCGACTATTGGAAGGAAATGCGCATTTATGGCTAGGAGCTGGGCTGACTCCCCGAGAGATTTTCGCAATTTCTGGGTAGTGCAGTTGACTGCTACCTAGATTTTTACAAATTCTTGGCTAAGAAACCTTTCTAGGGAAAATTTTACAATTCCTATTGGGAGTGTGGACTAGCATAATTGCGCAATGTTGAAGCCTAGAAGGCTACGAGACAAGATTGCGCAATTTCCGGAGGGAAGGTTGGCTGCCCTCTAGAAATGTGCAATTTTATTGGGGAAGATGCTCAGCCTGCAGCTAGACCAAGTCCGAGTGGATAGCCTGTGAGGGTAATGGCTCAAGTTGTGATCAACAAGCTTCCTTTCTTCAAGAAAAACATTGAAGTTGATGAACTTGATGAAGCAAGGCAAGCTGCTGTGAAAAGTTGGGAGGGATGCTTGGAAACGAAGCTAAGGAAATTTTTTTGAGGGTGGTTGTAGCCACTACAACAGGCTCTAAGCCCTCTCCTTCTCCACTTTGTTTCTTGAGTTTGGATCAAGTGGGTGATTGGTTCAATGGTGCACATCTAGGAAAAAAAATATTAAAAATACGAAGCTCACTCTAAAGGTTGGGATGAGGGATTAATATCAATTAGTGAGTAAAGATATCAACTACATCAAATATAAACTAGGGGGAACTCAAAGGCTCATGGAGTAGGAATAAGTCACTCCTTTAGTTATTGAAGAAAAATAAACCTTCTAGTGCCACAAATCTACGATGGGGGAAGAAGAATAAAAATGGAGGTAAATGTCCAAGAATTTGTGGATCTAATTAAGGGATATAAACACTATTTTTTTTCACAAACAAGCTAAAGTACAACACTAGTGTAATAATGTAAACGAAATAACCACCAATGCAGGAGAGACACTAAGTGTAAATAAAAAAATCAAAGAAGTAGCATATAACCCCTATGCCACCATATATACTAAAACTGGGAGCCAAGATAGATTGAATACAAATATTATGCGAGAAAATAATCCATGTATTATAAGAAACAAAGGCAATGCTTGTCTGATGTAGGCTATATCAAGAGAGAAAATATTGTACATAATCAATAATTTTGAACTTGATAAGGTATCAAGTGTAGATGAATTCAACATTCAATTTTGCAAATATTTTTGGAATATTATTAAGTTTGAGTTGGTGTGGATGGTGTCAATTATTCAATATGTTCATCATTCCTTACACATGAGAGGATGGAAAAATTAATATTTCTTAAGTATAGTCCCAAAAGAGGTAATTACATCATCCTTTGTACCTTCAAGATGATATCATAGTGCAATGTGTCTTACAACATTATGACTAAAAATCATTGCTAATATATCAAAACGTATACTCCCTAAGTTTATCTTAGAAACCTAAGGGAGTTTTGTGAGGAAGAGACAAATTGTGGAAAATATCATCCTTGTACATGAAGTTATCCCCTTTAGTAGAAAGAATGAGGAAAATTGGATGATCCTTAAGTTGGATATGGAACATGTCTTTAATTCTGTTAAGCATAGCTTCATGTTTGGATTCCTTTAGAAATTTGGGTTTAATCGAGGTTTCATTGCTTGGATCTCCACATGTATTAAAAATTTGTTGGTTTCTCCTTAAAGCAATGGGTTCTCCTTTGGAGAATATTTAAGTAGATACATGTGACTATTGAGAACAATAGGATGATCATATTCCTTTGTACAACATAAGTAATATAATAGAATCCAAACTAAATATGCTAATGTAGGGTAGAGTTGGCACTGATTGGAGGGAAAATTACTTCAAACCTTGGGGAAAAGTTTGGAGAGTTTAACTTGAATGAGAACTTGAAGGACCAAAAATATTTCATGAATTTATATGGGCCTGAAGAATCCTTTAGATTCCTCAGTGGTTATGCTAGATGTGGTAGGAACATAGAGAATATTTTAAGTGAAATATATACTTTTAGTAAATGTCAATTTGTATCACCTGTTGATATCTTAATGATGTGAAAGAAGTTGATGTTTAGAAGCATCCAAATAATAACTGAAATTCAAATTAAAAAAAATGGAAGAAAATTACTTGAACTTACCATTTTTGGCTCTGTTAATCACTCCTTCACAGTGTAGGTGGTGTCAACTTATCCTTGGATGGATTTGAAAGAGGGGTTGTGTAGCCTCTTATAAAAGACAATAGAAAAATTGAATATAAAGAAAACCCTCAAATTAAACTCCAAGATTGATGCAAAACGTTAACCCAAATTAGATTACCTCAATGGAGTTTGAAATAATATCCAAGCTAGATGCAAATTATAGTGATGACCTGCAACATGACGATGGTGGTAAAATTTAAATTACAACATCCCAATTCAAGCTTGAAGACCCTCAAAATTTAATGATTCAACTACAAAATGTGTAAGTAAGGAAATATTTTCACACCAAAAAAGAAGGAAGTCCTCTTTATACTTACGGCCAAGAGAAAATGGCCCAAAACAATATGTAACCTCCATAAGAATTAAGAGAGGAAAATTTTCTAAAAACTTCAATCCATTTGTTGAAAAGGAGGTGCAGGCTATGTTGGTGATCACGTGAGTGAGAAAATGAGTGGGAAGCTAAAAAAATGAACAAAAAAATGGAGGTAATTAATAATTGGAAACATTTTATGGGAATAGAATTGGAAGAGTTATGCTTTCGGGACTATTTGTTTCTTTTTATTTTCCTGCACCAACACCTCTAGTAAAATAAAGACTATACTGATGCTTGACCTAGACTTGTGGACATCCTTAAATGAGAGACGAGTGCATGGCTATGGGGATCTAAGCATCAATCGATACTCTTTGCTTGAGGGGAAAGAAACCAAGTCCCCTCGATTTTCCTTTGGACAAGTTCTCTTGAAAGATGTTTTCCATCAATCAATCATTATCAAGTATCCGCCACCTCCCTTTGCTAACTGGCTAATGTCAAGGGAAAAGGAAAATTGTCAAAGAAGAAAGGCCAAGGCAACAGTGAAGATGCAACCAGGAGTAAGAAGAACATCACGTCACTACCGTGCAAGGTGTGCCATATGAAGAAGCAATGTAGAAAGAGGTTGGCTAATTAGAAAATCAACTAGGGAGGGTTTAAACATACAATTATTCATGTCCCAATATAAAGGGAATGGAAAGGACCAATTATTCTTCATAAAGAAAGATTATTCATCCCTAATACTCCATAGATAGCTCAAGCCGGACTAGATAAGTGTGAACAAGTAGTGATATTTTTTCATCTGTCAAACCATTGGTTGGTTTTTGGGGATTGTATTTGATCTCAAAAAATATGTTAATTAACAATGTTTGATTATGATTTATGATCCAAAGATGATGCATTTTCATAACAAATAGAATTACAGCATACCTCTAAATCCCAAAAACTAGAAGAGTGAATCCTTTCATTCATGATCCGTTGGAAGGAACAAGGAATGACTCAATCAATGTTGCTTAGGTATTTCTTCCAGTATAATGTCTTATCAAGCATTTGATGAGTGAGATCTTGTCTGAGAGAGAGATATATATTCTTATCTTTGAGAGACAGAGGCACAACGTAGGAGTGTTCGAGAGTTTGAGGCATGATGTGGGAGGGTTCAGGAGCGAGATATAGATTCAGATCATCAAGAGCTGGAGGCGAGACGTAGCAGGTTTCAAGAGCTGGAGGCACAATGTAGGAGGGTTCAACAACGAGATATCAATTCATATCTTTGGGAGTTGGAGGCTAATATACCATGGTTCAAGATTCGAAGGCGCGACGAAGGGTGAGAACTAGAGGTAGAGGAAATGAATGGTTTAATCAATAACGTGTTATTTATTTTATTTTTTATTTCGTATTTGTTTTTTTTTATAGTTATTATAATTATTAATAATTTTAATAATAATTAAAATTTAATAATAGTTAATATTTAGATCACAAAAATGTTACATATGGTTAGAAAAAGGGCCTGCCATTTCCAAAGGGAAAAGAGAAAATGCAGGCCTACCAAACAAAAGACCACTTATATAAGCTCTGTAGCCAATTGATGTTTAGACAGGAAACATACTGTGTAACAACTAACACAAACTTAACCTAAGTCAAACATAAACCGAAACAGAAAATGACCAACCACACAGGGCTACCAGAAAGTAAGAGAGCAACTGCTATGATAGAAGGCCGCTTGAAGGCCCGCCGAAGCTTACATTCGTCAAACATAGAAAAAACAAAAGCAAAGGATAAATAGGAATCATCAGAAGAAGACTGCCCACCAGGAATAATATTGGTTGATTTTGGCGATGCTTGGAGAACCAGCAACACTCAGGCCAGTGCCATCATCTCCCTTGGGAACACTGCAGGGCCTGTGGCGTTTGATGATGGTTGTTTTGGAATCGTCTTCACAGATTTCAATAGATACATTTAGCCCATGGCGCATGTATAGCTTGAAGAGCCGAATAAACCCTCACAGACTAGTAGCAAGCATTTTAAGTTCTTCCGTGAGGGAGTTGATGGTAATCTCCAGCTTGTCCAGCCACGCCGAATTCTTACCAGAGGCGAGGGAGTTCACCTGGTAGACCTCCTTGAAAGTGGCACCTTGCATGCTCATGGCTTCTGCAAGCATTGTTTTCATCTGCCAAGCCACACTCTGCGTTCTCAGGAACTGGGTAGCTCTGGTTGCAGGGGTGCCCAGGTCCGAGATCCAATCTACCTCCTCACTGATGGCTTTACTGTCCATCCCTTCACTAGCTTTGTCCACCTCAACTTGGAGTTCTTGAATACTCTGTTTTCCTTTATTGGAGATGGAAGCCTCATAATCCTTCCGGGATCTCTTTAAATCTCTGGCAGCTTTGGAGCTGCGGAGGTTGTGCTCAGCCATGGCAAGATTGCAGGTGCAAACTATTGAAATGTGAATACCTATACACGAAACCGTAAACACAGGGCTAAGCTTCTAGGGATACTGTAAGCAGGTGAAATATTTCCCAATTAGCTCTATATTAATAGTGAAAGACGCGGTGCTATGGGCCGCGATATTAACTGAAACTTCCATATTTTCCATGTTTCTGATAGCCTAGATCCCCACCAGGTGACTGATGACATTCTTGTTATTATGGTTGAGTACGTTCAGACTGCCATGCTTATCACTCAAGAGAAGAGGCCACGCATACCTGAAATCGTGTAAGGTATGCTGACCTCTATCCATGAGGTAGATCTTCCATCTTTTTTGATGCAAGCCATAGGATAACCGCCGGCAATGCCACCACCAGGGATTAAGGATTAGGGAATAAACATTACGAGAAAACCACATTACTCATTGATGATCGGTGCTTTGTAATCCATCCTCCTCTCCTGACACGCCTGTGAGGTCTTGCCTTGGGATTTTAAGGCATTTGTCCCAAAGATTAGCACATGTGATGCTCTGCCAATAGGTGTCAATGTCATCATTCGGGTGGTCGACCGCGTGGTTGGCTAGGCTATCTGCCATTGCATTCGCACTATGCCTGATTGCCTGTAGAACAACTCCATTAAGAGCAGAGAGATGTTTGGTGATGAGCGCGGTGACCATGGCGAGGCACCAGTGCTTAGTAACCTTTTCGGAACAAGAACCATTTCGCATTTTCCTCACAACATTAATGGCTAAGAGTGAGTCTCCTTCCACTATTGCTACCCCACTACCCAAGCGGATTAGGATTTGCAAACCCTGCTCCAGAGCTACAAATTCTACCTCATTGTTAGTGGCTTCCCCCAGAGAATTGTTGTAGATATGAAGAATTTCCCCTTTATCATTGCGTGTGACACCTCCAAGGCCGGCCAGGCCAGGGTTGCCACGAGAGGCTCCATCAAAATTTAATTTGTGGAACCCCAGGATAGGAGGTTGCCAGGACAATAGAGATGGAGTGGACTGAGGTTTCTGTGCCAGAGAATTGAGGCCAATTGCAGCACTCATGCCAAATAGCTGCAGAATTTGCCTGTCATTAATGGAAAACCTGTTTTCCTGTTCTGCTTTACTACTGGTAAGGGTAGTTTCTCACATATTTTGCATGATGTTTGTTTTGATGGTATCTAGCTGCCTAGACTCCCTTTGAAAAATTCTTCTATTTCTTTCTTTCCATGTGGACCAAACTATAAAACCAGGGATTAGCCTCCATAGGATTTTTACAATGTCGTAGCTAGAATATTTGGTGCACCAGTTGGTTATGCTGTCTTATATGGACTCTCTGTTCCTGTCTGTTTGTCTGAAGGTCTCCCCTATCCATACCAATATTTTATTGGTCCATTCGCAATTGTTGAGGAGATGATTCATATACTCCTCTTCTTTTTCACATAGGGGACATTGGGATGGACAAATGAAGCCTTTTTTGCACAGTTTCTCCCAAGTGAGGATCTTACAATCCATTAGGAGCCATAAGAAAGTCTTTATCTTCGGCCAGATGGTGGTATCTTAAACATTACTGTGCCAAATCACTTTCTCTTCCAGATCCCTGTGTTCTAAGTAAACTATAGCTTCCTTTAGGTTGAAGGTGCCTCCATCAAGTTTGCCCCACCTTATATTATCTTCATCCTAAGAGTAACAGATCTTCCTCTTATCCAGACAAGAGTGCAAGGATAAGAGAAGGTTGCCCATCACATTTGCTTGTGGGGGAGTATTAGAGTGCTAATGTCTCCATTGCTAGTCTGCGATACTATCAATCTAGTATTGGTTCACCCTGAGTTTTCCTTGTTCCTGATACCTGTGTTGCAGGGGAAAATAATCAGGACTCTCAAGATTGGGAAGTTGTTGCCAAGAATCTTCCCAGAAGAGAGTCGTGCTACCATTGCAGATTTCCCAAAAGCAGTGATCTTGTGTGATGTTCTGATTAGCCCATGCTAGGTTCCAAATGGGGGATCCTGCTGGAGGGTCAGTCATTCTAATGAGATGCTGAGGGCGCCAGTTTTTAGCATACCTGGCTTTCCATAGCCTGGCCTAGGGTGTCTGTGGTTCCTTGACCCATCTCCACTGGAGCTTGGCACCACAGGCTTTGTTTACTGTGTCCGGGTCTTGAAGCCCAGACCACGCAGGATCTTGGGTTTACAAAGTTTTTCCTAATCTACTAGAGCCCATTTATGTTTGTCAGCTTCTCTAGACCATAGGAAGGTTCTCTGAATGTTTCTGATTTTTTGGAGAACAAATTTGGGAGCTAGAAGGATGGAGAGCATATACTAAGGAATATCTTGTAGGATAGTCTTAGTCATGACAAGCCGGCCAACAAAGTTAAGGACCCTATTAGTCTAGTGATTACTCCATTCTTCGAGGTTGGATAGCAGTTTCTCCCAGTGGAGCTTTTGCCAGGGTTTATTAGTGAGAGGGATCCCAAGATACTTAGAGGGAAGGCTTTTCCTTTTGAACCCAAGGATAGTAGTGAGATTTTTTTGGATCGCTAAGTGAGTATTGAAAACGAAAATGGAGGACTTATCCAAATTAAGGTCCATACCTATCACTTGACTGAAGAGATCAAGGATAGCTTTGAAACCTTGGCCTTCCCGAATTGTTGGAGTTCCATTAAGCATGGTATCGTCCACAAATTGTTGATGAGTAGTGGCTGGGCAAGGTGGCAAGGGTTGAAGGCCCTTGATATTGTTCCTTTCCTTTTTAGTTTTAATGATGTGACTTAGGCCTTCAATCAAAATGACAAAAATAAAAGGGGAAATGGGATCTCCTTGGCGAATGCCTCTAGAGGGGACAAAGGGGAAAGTGGGAGCTCCATTGACCAAAATAGAAAAGCTGGGGGATTTGACTAAGGCTAGAATATATTTGATCTAGCGTTGTGCAAACCCGAAGGCTTCCACAATGGCTTCTAAATACTTCCGACTAACCTTGTCATAAGCTTTCGAGAGATCCAACTGAATGATCATACTTGCTTTTTTCTGGGATTGAAGAGTGTGAACCATTTCCTGTGCTAGCAAGACATTATCCATGTTCTGTTTGCCTTCCATGTAGTCAGATTGCTCCTCTGAGATTATCAAAGGGAGAATTGGCTTTAGTTTGTTGGCCATTACTTTGGAGATAATTTTATAAAGAACATTGCACAGAGAAATTGGTTGAAATTTCGAAGGGGTACAAGCTGCCTCCTCTTTGGGAATAAGGGTGATGAAGGTGGAATTGAGGGATTTGAGGATGGAGGTAGATTTTCTGGAGTCTTCCGCCACCTCGCACACTTCTAACCACATATTTTCCTAGCAAGCTTTGAAAAAATCAATGGTGAAGCCATCGAACCCTGGTGCATTACCATTAGGCATCTATTTCACTGCTTCCTACACCTCCTCCACGGTGATAGGGCAATCTAAGGATTTATTCTGATCCTCAGTAATTAACCTTGGGATGGAAGTCATGACTTCCCTGATAGCGTCTTCCCTATCAATGTTTGGTTTTGTTGCTATATGGCTAAAGTGATCAGTGAGGATGGAAGAAATATCCTGATGAGAGTGGAGGGGAGTACCTTGCTCATCCTTCAACTGGGTGATTTTGTTGGTGCACCTGTAGTCTATAGCTAAATGATGGAATAACTTGGTGTTTTTCCCCCCTTCTTTGAACCATTGTATGCGATACTTTTTTCTCCATAATATTTCCTCCTGCTGGCATCTTTCATTCCATTTCTACATGAGGACTCGCTCAGTGCTAATGGAATCCTGGATGATGTCCCCTTTGAGCCATTCTGTATGGATCTGTGCCATCTATTCCTCCAAGTCATGTTTGTCTTCGAAAATATTCCCGAAGACCTCTTGGTTCCAGGATCGAATTTGAACTTTGAGGTGCTTTAATCTGGCTTGGAGCCGGTACATTTTGGTGCCTTTGGCGTCCAGCGGCTCATGCCATCAATGTTTGATTTTAGAAGTGAAATTCGGATGGCCCAACCAAAATTTCTCAAACCTGAAAGGTCTGTTTTTTCAAGTGCTGAGGATGCCTGCCTCCAGGGTGATGGGCCAATGATTAGAGACCCCACAAGGAATAATGTTCGATTCCACAGTGACCCCCTCAAGGAGGATGGATTTTGCTAAAAGAAAATGGTCAAGTCTAGAGGTGATCTGCCTTTCTCCTCCTCTTTTGTTATTCCAGGTGTATAACCCATTTTTGGGGAGGACATTAACA
Organism: Pinus taeda; assembly: GCA_000404065.3. Lineage (NCBI taxonomy): Eukaryota > Viridiplantae > Streptophyta > Pinopsida > Pinales > Pinaceae > Pinus > Pinus taeda. Next base: position 28,725 of record APFE030156872.1, read on the forward strand.
AGATTCGCTGCTCTGATGAAGCTATTGAATGCCTCTACATCTCTGTTCAGAGTACTTACCCCTCCTTTCTCTTTTTCCAGCGAGGTAATCATGTTGAAATCTCCTCCATAGATGACTTTAACAGTGGAGTGTCTACGTTGCATCTTGGAGAGGCGATCTAGCATCAACAGTTTATCCTCTAGTCTTTGGGGGCTATAGATATTAGTGCACAAGTATGTATTGGATTCCCCTATGATTTGCATTTCTAGGGAAATGTATGATCTAGAAGCCTCTGCACTTATAAGATGGAGGGAGTGGGGATTCCAGAAAGTGGCCAGGCCTCCCTCCATTCTATTCCCTTCCACTTCCGTGTATTCCATTTTTTTTCCTAAATTTCTGCTTATTCCTTTCATTTTCTAGCTGGAGCACTTGATTTCTTGTAAAAAAATCATGTCAGGATTTTCATTTTTAACTTTCCTCCTTAGAAGTCTTTGTTTTCTTCGGTTGTTCAGCCCTCTAGCATTCCATGAAAGAATATTCATGATTAACAATGTTCAAGAGGAGAACGTGAAAGCCTCAAGGTCTTTCATCTTACCTGAGTTCAGGAGCATATGACCTAGCCCATGGAGTGCTTCGTTGTTTGTTCATTAGCCTCTCTTTTTCCTGTGTTTGGCATTTTGGTTTGTTTGGTGTAAACCTTGGGCCTTGACACCCAGACCCTTTGTGGCGCCAAAGCCTCTTTTCTGCCCTTTTAGTTCTGCATCTTGCCTTGTTAAGAAGAGAAAAATGACTTTGTCTACTTCCTCCTTTGGGATATGTTCCATTCCTTTCTGCTTCCATTGCTCTACCATAGTATTGAGATCCATGCCTTCCCTCTCTAGTATGTCATTGAATTCCAAATCCTATGTTCCTATTTCACTGGCGGTCATTTCCGCATCTCCTTCTATGTCTTTTGCCAACGCAGGACCTTGTAGGATCTCATTTGTCGGATCTGGATTGATATCTTTGGCTTCTTGTGAAGGAACATCCTGGATTTCAGGGTCGGTGATAACCACCTGCAGACTTTCTGTCGTTTTGGGCTTGCAGTGCCCCAGGTTCTACTGTTTTCTTGTTGCTGTGGTAGATCCCTCCAGATCTGGGCCATGTTGGGGCAAGGCCTCAGTTCCCACAGTTTTTTTGTTTTTTCCTTTTGCTCCTTGTGGTTCCTACTCAGGACTGGGGTTCCCGTTGTCTTTTCCCTTCAAAATCTTGATTCCATTTGTCTATTTTTGACTTTGGGTTTCCTTGGTTTGCCTAATAGCCTTTTTCTTCTTTCTTAGCTCATCTTTTCCTGCATTTTCAGATCCAGAGATCTGCACCCCTTCTAGTGGGGCATTTCCTTTATCCATCATTGCTTGTGTGTATGAATAGGCCCCATTGGTCCTCGAGCGCCTCATCTGTTCGGCTAGGGCAAGCCCACGCCTCTGAAGCTCTGTGAACATGGCACTTCCCTTCGCCAGAGTTTGTGACAGTATTCAGATTGCAGACCGAAACCCTAGGCACAGTTTCTGCCCCCGTCATTCAAAAAAATCATTATCATTATAATAATTATATATATTTATTTATTGTTAATTTATATATTTAATTTAGCAAAGACGTAGTGTAATGAAGGGACAAACTTGCCAAGAAAGTTTGGTTTTTTTGGCATGATGAGACTACTAACTAATTATACTACTAAATCCATGAGATAGGTCCAATTTCCTCCCAATAGAAGGTTGTAATCCAGAGGTGAATCCACAACCTCTACTTCTACATTAATATATTTTCCTTCTAACTCAAAGGGAAATGATGATATGACTCCCTTTGGATGAAATGAATGGATATCAAACACCTACAACATGGTGCATGAGGAAACCAAAGAGGGAGAATACAAAGCTTTCCGATAAGATGACGACAAGACATAAATCGAGGTGCCTTCATCATCCACACAATAATACATGTTTATTCGAATGAATCCTAGGCCTTTCTTGGTCCAAGTTGAATGAAATGTGTCAAATATGTCGACATCAGTAATTGCATTCAACAATGCATTCCTTTATAAGAGGTAATTTTGGAGGAATTCTTCAAAATACATATGGGACCCATGGAATAAGGTCAACATGTGGCTTCGCTATGTGGAGAGGGAACTAGTTTTTTAAGTTAATGGATTATTTGTAATATGAATCTTTCCTAATGCATCATAATTGCGAAGCTTGAGTTATAAAATTAGTTTCTTTGTTACATAAATAAAAAAATGCACTTGAGTTAGAGCTCCCATTTTGAGATATTTCCACATTTCCCCTTGCAGGGCTAGGGGATTAGCTACCATAAGTTGTTGCTAGAGTGGAGAAAACAATTTTTTTGGAATAATAGGTTCATGCGATGCGGAACCTCATTGATCTAAGTACTTGTATATGTCATCAACGAGTGGAAAATGGTGGGTAAGATGATCCCCTTCATGTATTTTACTAGTAAAATGGATCATCTTATTATGACTAGTATATGTAGTAGAAATAGCCATGTTTTCTATATTTTAGTAGAACTTCTCACCCACTCATACTTCTGGGTAGTTGCCAAAACGACTAAATGATGCACCTGATGTTCCACTCTAGTAATTAGTGCATAAATTTATGAAAACCATACAACCATTTCCAAGGAAGTGGTATTTACTTATAAAATGTGGCAACATATGTATTATTGATCAAAACTATGGGAAATGTTTTTTGCTAATTTCCAATTCTAAGTGAAGGACACATTATATGTCGATCTAATTTGGCATATTCATAGTTCAAATGGAGCACTCATAGTTTCTAAACATAGGTTCCACAATAGGGGACTCTAGATAAGTATACGTTGAAAAGGTGAACCCCTCAAAAGATAATATTGCATAGGAAAAAATACAAATGGATCTAGTTGGTTAAAAAATACAAAATCTTTAGAGATGCAAGATAATAATTGCTTTTTAGTCTCAAGAAACATCGATAATTCAATGAACCAACACATATGATCATTGTATCTTAAAATTCACACTTAGGAGGGAGATAAACACCATGAATAAGTTAGTTATGAACAAAGAGTAGATCTCAAGTTATAACATGGTAAGAACCAAATAACATGGATAATTTAGATGGATAATTTCATCTCCTTGACATTTATGTTATAATTTTATCATTTTTTTGTTGAATTCTTTGTGTAAGTCATATTTGAGTCTTCAAACCCTCCCATACCATCAATGGATGTATCTACTATAACCATGTCAAATTTCAATGCATACAAGCACAAAATGAAAAAATTCAATGTTGGCCCCTTTCACAGGTCACTTTGTGTAGGTGATATGGTGGATCAAAATAGTGCTCTAAATTTAAAGTGTGCAATAGATCTCGAAAGCTAAATTACTCGATAGATCTTGACGATATGAACCCAATGTAATTCATTTCACTAAAAACTGATATCAGATGCTCCCGATATTACATTTTGATCGAATTGGCAAACATGCAAATTTTGGCAAAAAGGACAGGTGATTGGAAATTTTGGGCCAATGGCAAGATGCCACATGGGCTCTTCTGATTGGTCCAAAACTTTGAATTTTCTAGACCATTCATTGGATGACACTTGTCTGTGTATGATGGTTTTCAATTGGTTCAAAGGTTTTTGAAGTGTCCCAATGAGGGAGAGCCACATGGGCCAATCAGTGACTACCACATGGCCTCCTCTTGGTTGTGAAAAATTTTGTATGGCTAAATTGAGAATCTATGGGGCTCAAAACTAAGACTTCACATATATTAACCAACGGGCGCACGAATGTGCGCACATGTTTCTTGTAAAGCTAGGTGCTGAGGTCCTCTTTAAAGTTTTTTATATGCGCCATTGGGGGAGGGGTTGGGCTAATCTCTAACCTCTTGCCACTCCTACACCACAGGACCATCAGTAGGGGGCTAAGGGCTAGGGCCTAGCTCAACCCTCATGACCCTTTGCATAGTTGTATGACCATAGCGTAACCGGGAGCACAAAAGTGATGGGGGCCAACCACAAGGGGCCAATCCCAAACTCTATGGGGCCTCAATGTGACCAACGACATGCGCGGAGGAGGGGACAAACCATGGTCATCAGATGAACCACAATACCAAGTGTGCATGTGGAGATATGGCCTAGACAGATCCCCCAAATTTCAGCATTGTTCCCAGTCATATGGTTGCCATGTGACTAGGAATTTTGGGAATGGGAGCTTAACAGTGCCCTTAACAGTCCTACAAATTTTCCCACCGAGTGGGAATGTAGGCTAGGTTTGTGTGTCGTTTCCACATTTTGGGCGCTCAAGCCAGGTTGAGGCTGAACTGGAGGATGGTTATATGCAAAATTTGGGAAAATGAAGAAACAAGCATAACATTCTCAGTTTTTGGTCAAATGAGGAGGAAAAAAAACCATAATGAAGGGTTTTTTTTACTGTTCTAGAGGCATTGGAGACATTGTTTCAGCATTATGAGTACTATAACTTGATTTAAGAATATGTTTTTGAGCATAATGAAAGAGGCCCAACATTGGAAGCTAGACCAAGAGATGTAGCCCAAGAGGGGTGAACTCTTTTATCATTTATTGTCTTTTGTATTATGTTATGATACTAATGTATTATTTGTTTTTTGCAAAACTGAGATAAAAATAATCTGTTATGTACTTAGTAAATTGATCGTCTACCCATAACACATATAATTTACAATTGCAAATTTGTTTAAAAAACGCTTCAAGTTTATGCATTTAGATCATTTTGGTATAAGAACGTAGTTTATTGTGAAGATTTGATTTGTTTGCAACTGTTTTTCTGATGCTTACAAGGTTGAAGCTTAGAAGAGGAGAAGGAGAACTTGTGGATCCAAGATCTCAAATTGTTTCAAGGAGAATAAACAGACCTCAAGCTTCAATAGTCACGGCACATGAAGAAGGTCCTAAAGAGATGTTTGAAGATGAGAAGACTTTCACAAAAGAATTCTTTGAAATGTCTGAGATGGTTAAGGTTCTGTATGAGGAGAGGAATTCCAAAATGTATGGATAAAGCTCAAAACCTCATGGAGGAAAAGGAGAGAAACCTCCAAAAGAGAATGGAGGGAATGGTGAAAAACCACCACCTTCACCTCTGTTATGAAACCAACTCAAGAAAAAGATAGAAAAGATAGATCAACGCCTTAAAATTCAGCCTCTTCGAGGGGGAAACCTCCTTTACATTACATAAATGAACAATTCTTGGATGATTCAAATGACAAAACCTCCTTTCTATATATAGGAGTCTAAGGAGTCACAATATAGCCCAGCCGACCTAACAATAATAATATGAAGCCACAATAGTAACATTAGTGGGCTTCTATGGGGCATAGTAATAACAATATGGGGGAAATAGGGGCACAACAATATTAATAAGGGGTACAACTACAATAGTAATATGGTAATCAATAGTACTATAGGGACCCAACATATAGCATGGAATAAAATGTGCCATTTTTGAAAATTTGTTAACTACATCATAAATTTAATCATTTCCCCTTTCAGTCTTTGGCAATCCCAAAATAAAATCCATGCTTACCATATCCCAAGGTCTATTTGGAATAGGCAATGGAAAATACAACCCTGTGTTTTGGCTTCTTCATTTTTCATACTGACAGACTTTACAATTCTTCACATACTTTTCCACTTCAGTCCTCATCTTCGGCCATAAATAAAACCTTTTCAACTACTCATAAGTCCTATCTGCACCAAAACATCTTGTAAGTCCACCACTATGTTTCTCCTTGATTAGATTTTCTCTCATAGAACAATTTGTTATGAACAATTGATTTCTTTTAAACAACAAGCCATCTTGCAAGGAATAATAAAGCCACATACTTCTATCTAATAAAATGGGATTTTTACAAGCTTCAAATGCCTCTTTAAAATATAATTCTTTTTCATACAATTCCTTAAGAAAATTAAAAGCCAACACTTGTATTTGACTTTCTTGAAGTAGTATGTTTCTTCTACTTAAGGCATCTTCTACTTTATTTGATTGGCCATTTATATGCTTCAAGAAAAAATTAAAACCTTGAAGATACTCTACCCATTTGGCATGTTTTTGGTTGAGCTTTGGTTGTTGCATAATATACTACAATGCACGGTTGTCTGAATAAAGTATAAACTCTTTAGACATCAAGTAATGTCTCCACTTCTTCAATGACTGCACAACTGCATAAAACTCTTGATCAAAAGAAGAATAATTCTTCTTTAACTCATTCAGTTTCTCACTAAAATAATCTATAGGTTTGTCCTCCTGACTTAAAAAACCTCCAATGGCTTATCCACTGGCATCACGTTTCACTTGGAAACGTTTATTAAAATCAGGAAAAATCAAAATAGGTTTTTCAGTGATCTTTATTTTCAACAGCTGAAAGTTCCTTTGTCCTTCAGTAGTCCACTTAAATGGTTGTCTATCTTTGTTTATAGTGTCAATAATAGAAGCATTGATCCTACTAAAATTCCTTATTAATTTTCTATAAAAACTAGCAAGACCGTGAAAACTTCTTACCTCAAAAACACATTTTGGTGAAGGCCACTTTGTGATTGCCTTGATCTTCTCTAGATACATCTTTAATCCATCAGCAGAAACAACAAAACCTAAATACACCAATTCTTCCTTCATGAATGAACGATTCTTTAAGTTTATCAGTAACTTCTCTTGTTGCAACCATTGTAAGATATAATTCAAATGTCTCATGTGTTCCTCCTTAGACCTATTGCAAACTAATATATTGTCCAGATATACTATTACAAATTTACCAATAAATTCCTTCAAAAATTCATTCATAAGCCTCATGAACGTATTAGGTGCATTCAACAACCCAAAAGGCATTACCATCCATTCATACAACCCTTCATTTGTTTTAAAAATAGTTTTCCATTCATCCCCTTCTCTAATCCTTATTTGATGATACACACTCTTTAACTCTAGCTTTGTAAAATATCTTGCTCCACCCAGACAATACATCAAATCTTCAATTCTAGGTAAAGGAAATCTATACCTGATGGTTATTTTTTAATGATTACTCTTGAATCAATGCATATTCTCTAGCCTCCATCTTTCTTTGGGCTCTACACTGTTGGCACTGTACAAGGACTCAAACTTTCCCTAATTAGTCCTTTATGTAATAGTTCATGCACCTATTTTCTGACTTCTTCATTCTCTATAGTAGTCATCTTGTAAGCTGCTTTATTTGGTTGATTTTCTCCTAGAATCAAATCTATATGATGACAGATTTTTCTAGTGGGTGGTAACTCATTAGGCAAGTCATCTACAATGATATCACAATAATTGTCTAGCATTTCTTGAATCTCAATTGGTAAATTAGAAACTTTTGTGGAAGTAATTATTACCTTGGGTTTACAAACCAATGCAAAACTTACCACATCTTCCTCCATCTGTTGTAAGTATTCCTTTCCACTCAACAAAAGGGCCTTTGCTTCAGGTTTCTTCGATGTATCTTCTTCTTCTATTGGTAGCAATGTATGATTAACACCATCTTTGTTGAATTTGTAGGTGTTCTTCTCTCCATCATGTAGATCTCCTCTATGATAATTCTATGTTCTACCCAGCAAAATATGACACACATCCATAAGCATCACATCACACAAAATTTTATCTTTATACTTGCCCAATTGCAAGTCTATTTCACATTGTTCATTTACTAACAACTGATGTCCCTTCTGTAACCATGATACCTTGTAAGGTGTTGGTTTTTTTTCAATTTCACTTTCTCCACCACTTCTGTAGAGACCAAATTATTAGTGATGCCACTATCAATTATCATCTGGCAGCATTTTCCTTGAACCTTGCACATAGTCTTGAACAAGGTCTTTCTTTGTGTTGGTTCAACAACTTGCTTTTCTGGCTTTAGCAATATTTTGTTAACTACCAAAGATTCTCCTACCTCTCATACATTTTCTTCTTCTTCCACCATTGTTGCTTCCTCTTCAATCTATGCAACAATTGCATTTTTATGAGGTATTCTTGTATTTTCTGGGCACTCATAAGCTTGGTGTCCCAGTTTGTTACATTTGTAACATCTAACTTCTCTTCCTCTGCCTCTACCTCCTCTTCCTCTGGAAAAACTCCCTCTACCACTTGCATCACCTCCTATGGGTGTATGCTGACCTAAGTTGCTACTAGCTCCATCTCCAGGTGTTGTAGATCTTCCTCTACCACCTTGTCTTCCCCTTCCTCGGGAAGTACCTCTATTTCTGGCAGATTGTTTTCTCAAGAGTTTTTATTCGGATTTTAGTACCATCTAATAAGCCTCTTCCACTGTTTTAGGAGACAATACACTTATCTCATCTTGAATATCCATTTTAAGACCATTCGTATATCTGGCAACTTTCTCATCTATATCTTGTACTTGTCATGCTCTTATACTCTTTAGAATTCCTGTGTACTCCTTTACTATCATATACCTATGTCTAAGATTCTGCATTTGTCTAAATAATGTTTTCTGATAGTTACCTCGTAGAAACTTAATTTTTTAGTTTTGCCACCACTCTATTCCAATGCTTAATTGGTTGTTTGCCAAGTATTCTTCTTTCTTCCTATACTCCATCCCACCAAAGTGCCGCATATCCTTTCAACTTTGTGACAACAAACTTTACCTTCTTTTCATCCTCTGTTTCTTCATAATCGAAGAATTTCTCCATGTCATTAATCCAGTCTATCAGCTCCTCGGGATTTAATCCTCCTATATAAATTGAAACTTCAGTTTTGGGTCTAGATGTGGATCTCAAAACTGACTGAAAGAATCTCATCTCAAGAGTCACTTTTATATGTTGCTCTTCTTCCGCATCCTCCACTTCAAGATCACTGACATATCCAACATTTGCATCTCTCCCTATTTCCATTGCTTCTAATCTAGTCTGCATTTGTTGCATGGCTTTCATCACTTCAACATTTGCAATAGGCCTCCCTCTTCTACCATGTCCTCTACCAACTCTGAAAGCCATAGTGGATTTTCTTCTTTGACCCCTGAGATCGTGTTCAATTTCTTTAAGCGGCTCTAATACCACAAATGGTGGCCAGTTTGTAGGAATTATTAACAAATGTTCAAAACCAGACACAATCTCTTCTAATTCAGGTTGGACCCCTTCTTCACTTTCCTGTAAAGTATCGCTCATCTATCTCTAATTTATATATTCCACTAACTTAGTGGAACTTCTTAAAATTTCCCCAACAGGATTAACCTTATAAATCTGTTAAACCTCCAAAAAATCACAATCGCAAGACTATTTGTCAAAATCCCAATATTATGATTTGGAACTTACATAAGTACTCTTGCAATTATCAACCAGATCCTAAATCAAAGGACTGAACTAACTAATCCTATCTAATTTCCATGATATTCTCCTCGAGAATCTCCACTACATCTAACTACTTGAATTTATTACATGATAATCTATGTCCTAGATTCTAGTCTAAATTCTATCTAGAAAGCTTCGAAAATTGATAGCTAAAGGCTCCCACTCCTTTGCTTGTAACGTTTTTTGGATTTTTGGAATAATACGAAGTATTTTGTATTTAAGCCTCATGCTTCTGCATCAAGTGAGCTAGGGAAGGATTAGAAAATGATTTATTTCCTTCTTTCTATTTTATCAACTACAACTTCTAAAAAATTAATGCAAAAACATCGGAAGCTGCCAAAAATTGTAAGAAACCATTGAGACATCTCCAGCCTTTTGGAAATGATTTCTCGCATCTAGATGTATTTTAGAAACCAAGATACTTTCAGTACTAGCCATAAACAATTCCAGAATGCACTGTCGCTTTTAAATCTAGTGAAAAAAGTATATTAAGATCAAGTAGATGTTGAAAAGCTCTTGAACAACAAAACATAATAAATGAAAGAATCTATGAATTATAGTCTATGTAAAATGTTTCATATCCATTATGATTATAAGTGACTATACTACTAGACTAGTAGCAGTAAGGAGAGTTTAGAAAATTATCAGAGAAATGATTTATAATTATAATCTTTGATTCTCTTGTAATGGTGATGACATGAACAGTAAATGTATAGCATATGCTGGAAAGTACTAGTTGACTAGAAATAGTAGGGTTGTAATATGGAAACTACAACTAAATAAAAAGAACACAAATTTATGGATTCAAATTTCATATGCAATTCTATCCACCATATTAACTTTAAAAGTTAATAATGAATTATAAAATCGTACATATTTATTTGCCCTAATTTTTGTTTTTCATCTTAGCTTCATAAGAGGACAGAGGTGACTGATTGAAGTAGGATTAAATCTAAATTCACTGAACACTTGCAAAACTATAGTATCCTATATGATGAGAATACAATGCACATAACACAATAATTGATCAAGTTAAACAAGTAACAAGGAAAAATGATCAAATTTAAAAGAGCAATGACTCAAGGATTTTGTTGTTTAATGAAGCTCGTTCCTTTTCCTCCAATGGAAATGTGAAAATGAGAGTTGGGCCTATTTATGCTACTTGATTGTATCTTCTACTTTACTTTTTCCTACACGAACGGAAAATTTGAGAGGATGCATGTGTGAAAGAGATTTGAAAAATTGTAGCATTGACCCACAATAAAACATGAATGTAGATAAATAACAAGTGCGTTTTTGGTTGTCATGGAGATAGAGAGAGAAAGAGATCATATACATGACTAGATAGGATGTTTTTCCCACTAAGAATGTCCAATAGAACTATCCCATATCTATATATTACAATTTCAGGAGTTACTATGCCTACATCAATGAGAAAGAATATCCATTAAATACATTTAATTCTTGCATGTCACAAAATAATTTCCTAGAAAAACTTCTAGTTGAGAGGATGTTTGTGTGAAAGAGATTTCAAAGATTGTAGTTTTGACCCATAATAAAACATAAAAGTAGATAAAAAATAAGTGTGTTTGTGGTTGTCACGGAGATAGAGATAGAGTAGTCATATACATGACTAGGTGGGATGTGTTTCACACTAAGAAGGTACAATAGAACTATCTCATAGCTATATATTACACTTTTAGGAGTTACTCTACCTACATCAATGAGAAGGAATATCCATTAAACACATTTAATGCATGCATGTCACAAAATAATTTCCTAGAAAAACTGGCAGTGTTATGCACAAGAAAGAGATAAACTTAAATGATAAGGAAGAATACAGTTAATCCTTTCATGTCAAAAAATAATTATCAAACAAATCTACCAATGTTACGAATGAGAAAGATATCAATTGAATGCTATATGCTCAACATTCTAAAGAGAAAAAAATGAAAACAATCTATCAACAAAGTCAACAGTTCTTGTATAATGAGAATTGAACATAGAAAAAACACAAACATGTCATGGATGGACAAAGCTTGAAGACTAAGCAAGATCAATTACAGATATATTGCTCATTTAATAAACAGAAACAACAAGACAACTAACATTAAATAATATATAATTAATGAAATTTATACTAATATTCAACTAATAAAACTCATTAATCTCTAAACTTATGATGCTGAGAACTATAAGTAGTAATTTTAAATTCAACAAATTTATCTCTCAAATTATCAAAATGTGAAATTAATTCTAACTAACACAATATATGGTGGATCAAGGCAAAGAGAAACAATAACAATGAAAGAATATAAATCCAGTAATGAAGAGTTGCAAATATTAGAGATTTCATCTAAAACCCAAAATATTGTTCAAGTGACCAAATTTTCATGTTAGCTCTCCAACATACATTATTGAAAATATCATGTGTTAAAAGCCCCTCTATGAAAAAGCATATAAACTATACTAGTGAAATTCCTTTCACCTTATTTTAAAGTAGAAAAAATTATTTTAATCAGATATTGCCACCTACACAAATGAAAGTCCCCTCTTCCACACTTTGGGGACACATCTTTAAGATTGAGGTGTGGAGCATGTGTGTGGCAAACAGATTTAAGCAATACTTTGTTATCAAAGCATATTATCATAGAGGAAACAATTATGCACCTTCATCTTAGCCAAGCCCAGTTCCCACCTTGTCTTCACATCAATGATTTTCCACAATGACCATATTGCATATGATATAGTGCATCACCAACTCTTACTTGAATCACAACAAACATCGATACCTACCACTTCAATCATCAATTCCATTAGTTATGGTCAAGGAATTGGAACTAGTTTGTAGGTTAAGGTTACACTTCTCCTCCAACATCTAAACTTGAACATTGAGAACCCTCTCTCGCCACCACTTTTGTTCTCTATTAATTCCCATGGTCTCATTAGGACATATAATAATAGAGGTATTCAGGAGAATATCAACAAATCTCATTTTAAATTCAAATGAATTGCACCATAACAATCGCTATTCCAAAACTTGAGGCTGACCTTATCCACACCCTAGGATAATTCGTATACAACTACACAATAGCATAAGAATCTCGAAGTTGTGTGTCCTACACCAGGAATTATTTTCCAACCAATATAGGGGCCCTGCCAAGGATTGAAACTTGGTTTGTATGTCTAGCAAGGCTTGTGGGCAGTTGGAAGTCCCACTAACTTGATCCTAAGTCTTCTTAGAGACAGGCAGGAGGTCTACCATTTCTCCTGATTAAAAAAAATAAATTAGGCTTGTTATGACCAATTGTATAGTAAGACTGACCATCGTCTTCAATGGGGGTACAATATTTGTGCATATTTTTTTATTTGGCAACCTGAATGTCTAGATCATTTTGTGTTTTTACATGTTATAAATTACAAAAACCATAGTTGATTCAATGTTTGTTTAGTGAATCACATTATGCATGCCTTCTATAAGACTTATCTATAGTAAGAAAACCAAATTTGTCTTGTTTCTTTGCAAGGTGCTACCCCTTAAGCATAACTCTCACTGAAAAGACCTCCTATATCATGAATTCGATGTTAATTTCTTATTACAATATCTAATTTGTGTCTGAAGCAATTTTTATAGCCTAGAAATTTAATTTACCCAGTAAATCTTTTCTGAAATTGTTGAATAAAAATACTCTCATTTTTTAACAATAAAATTGACAACAAAAACACAAATATCAAATCAATCACATGCCAAAAACTATAAACACTCTAATTTATCCTTCACTTTTATTTCTCAAAATAAATAAGAAGATGGAACACATATAAATACTTAATTTTTACAACAAATGGAACCTATAAATTTGGATCCCTGAAAAAAATTGTACCCACACTTCCTCCCTCCATCTTATACATCATACGTGTGGCCCGTGTGTAGTAATATCCACACATGCGGACTGTGAGAAGTACTATCTACATGTGTTGCCTCCCTGCACATGTCAACGTGTGTGACTCTCATAGAGATAGATCTTGGTCATCTATGAATCTCGTGCTCAACAACTCATATTTTCTTTCTCTGGAATTTTCTAGCTACAAACTTTTCTTTCTCTTCAGCCTTTCAGTCCCTCAAGTCTAAAAATTACTTTCAGTTGTAATGTTTATTTCCCCTTCCCTTATGCTATCTTTATGATTCTCCATTCCACTAGATCCATAACCCTAATCTCTAAAGTGATATATAGCTAGGATTACAATTTTTTTTACAACAAATGGAACCTAGACAAATTATCTCATACTGTGCACATCATTGTCACCGATCCTATTTATACATGCTAAAAAATAAATAAAGTCCCTGTAGATATGGTAGTGCTAAAAGTGGCATCAAAGAAATAGATATGCCTCAATCTATAACAATAAGAACCTCATCATTTCTTAGATAAAACCTACAATCTATTAGAGCTGGCCTATGAAAATAGTCAAAATATCTGTTAGGATTCGAGATTTGTGCCCTCTCTATGTCACTGTGCATAAGAAGATGTTAAGTAGTTATAACTTTACCAAAACCATGGCCGGTTGGCTATTTAAGCTTATAAGTGCTGGAGCTAAAGATGTTTCTTCTTGTACATTCATTTCATACCTCAAACTTCGCATAATGAAAAACTCATATAATCATCAACATGCCATGTCTGCTTACAACTAGAATGCATGCCTACATGGATTACAATGTAGCTGAGTGCATAAGATAAGTATAAGGACACAAGGTTGAAGTTGACAATTATGGACATTCACGGGAGAAAGATTGTTGGCTAGCCAATGAAACCAAATCTACACAAATAACCATTCTGCAAATGAAACTAGAACCACAACATCCCACTTTCAAAATTTGACATTCCTAAAACAATGCTTGGAATAATGATGCAATCAACATGTAAAAATACAAGAGTGAAGGACATCTACAGGGTAATGGAGACTCATAGCAACACAATGCTTCCGGGTATCTAAAAAACTAACATCAAAACTACTTGTTGCCCCTATAACTCTATAAACAAAATCTGAAAATGAGCATGCATGTATATTTTGTTTGAGCATGACAAGCTATAGGATTTTATTCAAGGCATCATTGGTTATTTTAGATCAAATTACAACAAGCCATAACTAGGATGTCGACTCTCAAATATATGCTTATATCGCATCATAAAAAGAAAATATGGCTTCTATAATAAATCTTAAAATATCCATGCAAGTATATCCAATGAATTACATAAGAGTTGTACGGCACCAAACAGAAAAATAGATAATTTAATTCCAATGCATGCTACAGGAAATACAACTTTAGCACATGGTAAATTTAAATATAGCATGCATTCCAAGGAAAGAATGGATTGGATTGTAATGCCACCCATCCAAATATGGAAAACAAGTAGACTAATGGTCACTTCCAACAACTGAACCATATGCTCAAGAATTCCTATACTCAACAAATTTTATCCTACATGGGGCCATTCAAATTGATGTTGGAAATGACAAAGATCTGAAGGAATTGCATGCCAAGCATATAAACTGAATCAATAACCCATTTCCACCATACTTCAACAAACAACACAGACTCATATAAATCTTGTCATGGTCCCCAACTCAATACCAAGGCCAAATTCCACCATTATAGTTATTCAAAAGTATGCCCAACCAATTGTATATATACATATACAAATAGAGAAGCTATAACCAATACAATAATTTCTCCATCACCCTAAAAACACAAGCATAAAAATTGTTCACATGGCTGTCAGAGTGTTCAAGATTGTGGGTATGGAAGCTACAACTATATAAAGGTTATTTCTCTATTTCCATCCACAACATCTGTGAAATAAAATGGTTCAAGGATGTCATCAATCTCAAGGTCGTGGGTATGTGCATGGGCCAAAGGATAAGCCAACAGTTCTAATGATAAGTGGAACAAGGGTTTCCCATGTCAAAACAAAGGAAAATTTAAAAGGCTAGGGAACAATCAATTTCCACATATGGTTTGACCTGTGGATGCCAAATTTTCATGCAAGAAAATGGACACTATAACCATCATATAATTCCCATGCAAGATGGTTAGGTGCAGGCCTTAAGGCATGGCTTAACTCATGGGTTTTCAAATAACTTTAATAAAATTATAAGAGGTCAAATTTTTGGAAGAAGATCTGGGAATAAACAAGCCGACTGAGGGAAACATGGAACCTAGTGAACACTTCAAACTCATGCAAAAAAACATTCAAAATGAAAGAGATAAACGGTAGTTTAAGGGCCACATAGCCTACATTCTTTTCTCCTGGAGGTGGCTGGATTGATTTCCCCTTATTTGATGAGCTTGTTGTGGTATCCACTACCTTCAACCATGAAATCGATAGCCAAGGGGTTTCGTTTATGTGTGTGAAATCAACCCTCAACTAACTTCTAGTTTTGGGATAAAATAAGAGAGGGTCGAGCTAAATGAAGAAAATATGGCATGTTCTCTTCATAGTTGAGAACTTCCAAGAAATGTGCCTATGCCTAAAGAAACCACCACAAAGATGGGTATCCAATGGTGCAAGAAGAGGTGTGGTATGGATGTTACAAAGGTAAGGATGATGGCGAAGTGCAGGTCGCTCCTCCACAACAATGGAAACTTGCAACTCAAATAAATGCCAAATGAGGCTGGTTGCCACCATGTGATGCCTCTCTAAACCTTCAGCCGTTAGATTGAAAATCAATGATGGAGGATGGAGATGCTCAACATATGTACAGGGTTATCATATCCACACTGAATTCCAAGAAAACTTTGGCTATGCAATCTCAAGGTTTATTCGCTTACTAAGTATTGAGGTTGCAATTACCAACTTTGATTGGTGGACATGAGTGTTTATATGCTTTATGCACATTTGCTTTGATAGGAATTTGCATTTCATTTTGTTCACATGTAGGGCTAGCAAATATTTATATGCTTGGAACCATGTTAGTGCTAGTCTTTAGGCATAATTATGATGTATTAATATTGTGTGATTTTTGTTTCAATCACACCAATCTTAGCTCAAGAAAGGAGTATAACAAGTATGAGGATCATCAACCCTAATAATTCCAATGCTTAGTCACCATAAAAAATCAAGAGAAACTGAAGCATAAACTATATATCAACAACATTCTCATCACATGATAATCCATGACATCATGAAACCAATCGAACTTAACCAACATGAATTGATCATCTTCATAGCACCAATCATGAAGAACACATAGATATATCCTTCCCTACATTTCACCCTTGGGACTAGGCATGGTAGAGAAGAAGCTATCCTTCCCTACCTTGGTGGGACCAACCCTTGTGACTTCCTAGGCATGGTACGAACTGGTAGAAGGTGGTGTGAATGGGTTATGGGTGGTGGTTCTTGTCCCGATCTGATGGCCAAAGGTGTGGTAGGTATTAGTAAATCAACTATATCCTTAAATGTTATGCCCTTCCTGTCCTTTCAAATTCCGATCTAAAAGGAAAAGGAAGTTAGAAGATTTTACAAACCTACATCTTCCTTCACTATGCTTCGGGGAGCTGCTACACATATTTCACTTTATAGTATATAGAAATTAAAAAAAAATGATCAAACAATCACCCTAATGAAAGGAGTGAGGTCTTTGATATTTTCTAGATTTTATGCATTTAATCCTTCAAAAAGAATATATTAAAATATATCAATGTCGATAACTATGTTTTTTCCTGGAGCCAATTCCATTCCACTTTACGAAAACAACTAATCACACACAAATTATAAGAACATTTCCAATAGCACATCACTTGCAAGAATAACATGGGACACCATAAGTAATAGCATAACCAAATTTTGGAACATATCCTGAAACACAACTAGTAACATTAGAATTCATATATTAATTCAATTATTTGTGCTTTCTCGTTAGAGTAATAGCCTATACAGAGGCTAGAGTTCATCCGTGTTTTCTAGTAGTATATATATGGTACCAGTAATGGTCTAGGTGTGGTGGAGTACTACTTAGCCTTAGTGGGAGGCAATGAAGGGGTTAACCACCCGAGGCCCATAGTGCAATTTGGTTTATAGAAAGATTGTACGATGAAATCTATAGAGCAATGGGTGGTCTGGTGTTATCAAACTATCCATGTTCAAGGTTCCTAAGGTCCATTGGAACAATAACTACATAGTGATTCCTTGTCCAGAGGTATATTATATAGATAACTTCATTGTGAGTTGTTGTTATATACATAATGTCATATTACGACATCAAGTGCGCATATTACATCTATAAGCTGATGGTCTCGAAAAGGAGAAGAGGAGGCAGCAATAATATGATGATGACCCAGAGATTAGGAAAAGGAAGGATAATAATCACACATGTGAAATAAGAATCTAACCTAGATAGGTACTTTGACTAGGATAGGGGGCGACTTCCGACAATGCAGGGATGACAAGCTCCACTTCAGATGATGTCATGGCGAGGGTTATTTCTATTGTTGACTATAGGAGATCAACTACTTTTACTCAGTTAACTGGGTATGAAATGGGTCCTTCTTGTGACTTTATTGACCCTACATAATAAAGGGGAACAAAAGCTTACTTCATAACATAATCTCTCTATGTATTTCCACCTACTTTTTCTAGCCCTTGGTTAAAGGAGATATCTTTCAGGGAAACCAGGCCTATGTTTCCCAAAGTGTCATAAGTAAAAGGGGGTTGTTCAATAAGGAAGGGTCCCTGAAGAAACTAAACTGCAACCACATAGCCCCCCTCCATCGTAGCCATCATATGTGCATCCCATGTGTAGAACTATCCACACACGTAGAACGTGAGTAATACTGTCTGCACATGCTACCTCCCTACACAAGTCAGCCCATATGACTCTCTTAGTGCTAGATCTTGGCCATATCTGAACCTAGTGTTAAATAACTCATATGGTCTTAGCCTCCACTGAGTTTTTCTCTCCATAATCTTCCGGCTACAAAATTTTCTTTCTCTTTAACCTTCAGTCTCTCACTACTCACTTGATGAAATGTCTCTCAAATCCACAAATTACTTGCAAATGTAATGTGTATTTCTCCTTCCATTAGGTTGTCTTTATAATTCTTCATTCATCTAGATCCATAACCCTATGCTCTGAAGTAATATAAAGCTAGGATTAAATTCTAACCCACTTGATATCAACAATTGAGCTAGCACTGAGAGGGATCAAATCTATTTTCACTCTAAAAGAGGTTTGCACCTCAAGAGATTTGATCCCTCTTAGTCCTTGGCATATTGATCCAAGTGGATCTATAGACACCCGTGGCATGGAAAAGGCTTAAAATTCAAAGTGGCGGAAAGTCTATTAACTTGACATCAAATCGAAGTGCTCGTCGCCCTATTTCCAACGTTGTGAAAAACACTACAATCTGAGTGCGAATGAGGAAGATAGAGGCAGTCAAAGTTTTGGTTGACTTTTGCTGACTGGGTAGGCTTAATGGAGACACAATTTGGAAGTTTTCTGGAGGACGTAATCTAGCCAACTCGGGCCAAATTCTAGGCAAAATTGTCGCCTTGTTAAATCGTTTCCTTCGGTCCAAATTCCAAATTTTTAAAAATGGCCATATTGTTTTATAAGTAAAAAATTATTTAAAAAAGGGGGTGGCAAGCCATCAACCCTGCCACCCCAACTCTTGTCATATATGTATTATGGAGGGGCGGGCCACTACCCCGGCCCCTCCCCCCATACCTGGTAGAACCCATTGCACATGGAGGAGTAGGTGGTGGGCCAGCCCTTGGGGCACAGACACAACCACAACGCCCATTAAAAAAAATACTGCCCATGTTGATAGGGATATGGGCTACCGTTAGAGCGGCGGTGAGGTGGGTGGGATACCCAAGGTGAGCCTAGCCTGACCTCCCTTCAAAAAACATAAATTCTATTATGTAAAATGGGAGGGGGCGAGGTTTGACTATCTGACACCCTCCACAATAATTGGATCGCTAACCACTCCAACCAATGGATTTCTTGAAAAATCCGACAACCTTTTTATTTTTAAACTTAGTTCACTAGTGTGCCCAGGTAGCTAAGAGCGAGCATGAAAATCAAGAAAATTTTTAATTAATTTATTGCAGGTGGAACCATAAGCCTAGAGAAGAGGTAGGCGAAACCATGATTGGGCGAAATTCTCAAGAGGGTAAAATTTCTGCATTGTCCAAATTGGACAAATTTTATGTCGATCTTACACCTGTTAACAACACAAATTTAATGGGACTGTCAGTTTCCTGATCTGAAAAACATATGTTCAGATGACTCAGAGGAGGGAATCTTTGAGGAATCTATGGGGAATCTAAAAGATTCCTTAAGCCCCAGATTTTTCACTTTCTCAAAATTCTGAAATTTGACAGTCAATTTTACTTTATTCGACACCACAAATCTGATAGTGCATTTAGGTTTTCCATTTACTCATTTAATGTTTTAGCCACTTTTCATAGTGGAGTGCAAGTGTTAGCATTCAACGTATGAGCAATCATTCCATGATATTCGATGCAACGAAATTGATGGTACGACCAACTTCAGAAGTTTGAAATCCTTTCCCTCAAATGGCCCTAGGATGTGAGGTATATGCAGTATGTTCATGTACTTCTTTGTTCTATACGATGCATTATGCTGCATAGATCCTTGTTTGGTATCTGATGTGGGATCTTGTCTTTTTACTTGTTTCATGATTCCTACTTGATGTGATGTGAAATCATTTGTGGGATGTACTTGTTGTCATGATTCGTCATGTTTTATTTGAGATCCCTTTGTCGTTATGTTGACGGGATACTCGTGTGTCACCATGTATGTTTGCATTGAGATCTCTTTTATGCCATATTGGTAGAATGCTCATTATCATCATACATGAGTTTATGTCATACTGATAGGAGTAATTTTTAATTGAGAGTTCCTATAGCAGAACATCTCTTGGAGCCACTCTTGTGTCAGGGAATTTACCTTATTTAATAGTAACGTCACCTCTTATGTACATCATTAATATCGATAACACTTAATGCAGTGAACTACAACATCTTGACACTGGGGCCCAGAGATGTAGTCCCTCTTGCACAAACTCCATTATCAACGTCTTGAGTTCTATGTTGTTGATTCTTGTCGTGTTCCTTTTTCTTTACAACACGTGCATGTGCATAATTATGCTATTTTAAATGCTATTCTAATCACATCATGAAAGTAAAAGATCTTGGTTAAATCTAGGAGTTGGGTCAACGCGAATCACATATCCAATCCTAACAAAAGTTAGCTAAAATAAAGAAAAGCAATAGCATAACTGAGAGTGGCTAATTGAAATGATGATTTCAGAAATACGAACATGGAAAATGAAGTGGGTTTGGGCAAGGAATAAAAAAATTTCATCTTCAACAACTATGACATGCTTGAATTAGAATAATGGGATTAATTTTATTCTTTAAACTATCACACAAAAGCAAATGAGAGAACTAAATACACTTAAATTAGATCATTATGTGTTGTATTCATGGATCCTCAAAATATATACCTCTGCCCACCAACAACAGAGGTTAGATAGGGAAGAGATAATTTGTAGTTTAATAGATTTCTTTATATTAGAAGTAAGCTTGAAGGTACTATATAAGGGGTGTGAGAAATTAAGATAGCATAAGTTTAAAACAAATATAGAACAAGATTGTTGCTATTAATCCTCTGCATTAAAGGAGAAATTAAATGAATGCATTGTCTTTTTAACTAGAAACATTGATTTACCTCCCAAACATGAGACTCACTTTCAGGCGAAGTCTCCCCCCTATCTATCACAACATGTAGGGTTATCTCCTGTAGACTAACAATCTTACGTTTATAGCTATCTGATCTTAACTAGACATAGCACCTAGAACTTTGTCTGACATATGAGCACAGAAAATCCCCTTTTCCTTTCTTTCTCTCTTCCTTATCTCAGGTAGACATTACCCTCTTAATTTCCTCCCTTGAGAATAAATCTACAAGGATATAGTTAGGGTTGGGTAACTTCCCATCCCATCCACCTGACATGTGAGAGTTAAATAATCATCATCATTAAGACATTTGTCTCATGCACATTTTTAATCAAAATAATAAAAATATAAACTTCAATAATATTTTTTCCTATAGTAATTAAATATTTACAATTTAATGGGGACATCACATGCATTCTCTGTGGTTGTTTTCCTCTTCGAATGAAGAATCCAAGAAACAAATTAATTTGAATCTTCATTATATTTATTTCTTCAATAACCTATTTTTTCTTCACCTATTAAACCTTCTAATTTTTCTAGAATTTTTCATGATAAAAAAATCATTTTATTAATATTGATAGACATATATCTATATAGCATTAAATATGTTATATATTTTAACCTTTTGAATTAGCCAAGATATAAATGATAATTTTTTATGTTAAATGTTAATTTTTACAAATATTTACCCTACACATCTCCAACCATGATAAGATGGATGTAGATTACCTCTTGTGCAATAAATTTTATATTCTCCTAATTATTTTAATTACTGTTTATTTTTAAATAGAATCTAAAATTTTAATTGTAAAAATTGAATGAAAATAATAGGTTTCATTATTGCATGTGTTCGGTTGCTGGAAGGATTGCATTCTTCTATGGAAGGCTTTCGATCTTTATCTAGACCATGTTTCATGTTTTTGGAATGAAAATTTTGCATTTTCATACCTTTGACCATGTAAATTTTGAATTTTTATAGATTATGTTTACTGATTCATGTCATTTTTATAGATTATGTTTACTGATTCATGTCATGTCGGATGATTAATTTGATATATAAATGTCAAATAATGTTAAAAGATTTTAATAAAATATGTTTTTAGATAATCATATTGTATGAAGGCATTTTATCTATAAAACAAATGAGTGGTAAGGAATCTCTAATTGAATTGGAAAGCTTGAAAGGGTAGTAGGTATATAAATAAATATGTGTATGATATTGAGCAAAGGGTCATTTTACAACACAATATGTGGAGATATGGAAGTATGGGGATGTTTAAATATGTTCATCAGTTCATCTATCAGTCTCTTTTCGAAATAAAAGTAAAATTTAAAAAATATATTTTAAATAGAAAAATATGTCATATATAATAAAAAAATATGAATATGATTAAAATTAAGTAGAAGTAAAAACAATGTGTATGTTATATTGATTCATATATATCTATATATAGAAAAAATGTTAAATAAATATTTTAATGTTGTATAAATTTTTTTTATTGTGTTATCAAATTAAAACATTTTAATGAAATTAATATTGGAATATACTTAAAAATCATTAATATAAAAAAAATCATTTCAATTTGCATTATAATAATGATAAAATGTCTAGATGTACATGTTATGTAAAATACTTTAATATCAATTATGTATATTTTATATATCGTTTATTTATTTTTATGTATAAATCATGAAAATTTTATGTTTTATGGTTACAAATTGTACTTGATCTTATATATACTCTAAATACAATTTAAACAATGAAAAATAACATTATATTTTGGGCTTTAAAAAAGTTTGAACGCCAAGCAATTTGATCCCTCTCAGGTAATGTTAGATCCATACTTAAGATATAAGTTTGAACTTCAAGAAAGTTAAGAAATTTGATCCCTCTCAACTTATGTTAGATCCATACTTAAGATGTATCTATGCTAGTTTAGTCACATAAAAATTGACAAGAGCCATATTCTATAACTTAGCATAAGGAAGATGTGTAATTCATCCCATTCTTAATTTGAAATTCACATAAATTTGTTTAAAATGAAAATAAAATATTCATTAAATAATAAATTAATGTAACTATAATGAAAAAAATAAGTAAATATACATATTTGATTTGTATCAAATAAAAACAAAATGTTCATAAAGTAAAAACCAATGTCTATATAATAAATAATAAATAACAAAAATAAAAATGCATGCTTGGTTTGTTTTAATAAAAAGAATTATAAAACATCAATACTTTCACTGATATTGTCTTTATTAGTTTCATTGTTGATAATACAACAAAGTGTCAAGGAAATATGTAATTCCTTCCATTTTTAAAATGTAGTTGAAATTTTGAATTTAAAAAAATAAGAATAATAACAAAAAAATATCACTTTCAACTTCAAATATCAAATTTATATAAAGAAAATATTATCTTTTCACTTTGGAGAGTGATATTTTTTTTAAAATGAGTTCAATACTAATCTTAAATAGTATATTTGAATATTCATATTAATTAATATATTTCACAATCAACATAACCCGTAATTCATCAGTGGTGATAAGTAACATCTAAAAATATTAATAATAAAAAGTTTCAATATAGATCATAAATAAATATTTAAATATCATCTTTATAAAAGAAAAGGAAAACCCTTCTCCTATATAAGTTGATGGTATTTAAATATATTAATAAAAGAATAAAATTATCATGAATAGTTGTGAACCATAAATAAATATTTCAGTGTGAATATAGTACAAACTTATTAAAAAAATATTATTTATTTAATTGGTTCTGTTTTTTTTCTTTATTTTTAACTTTTGTTCCCCGAATATTAAATTTATTAAGAAATATATGGTTTTCATTATTAGGACTTAAATTTAGTTTTATGGAAATACCTATGTTACCATGAAGCTTTGGAAAGTGGGAACGTTGGAACACTTGGGATGGATGTAAGTTTCCCCAAAATTTACAAGGAAACGGCCTAATGAGGACAGTGGTAATATTTATATAATTAAAAAATAAAAAATTTTATTTATAATCTACATAATAATTTTAAAATTAATATTGAATCAAAATATTAAATCAAAATTAAATATATTAATATAAATATATAATATCTCTTATATAATAATTATTATTCTGGTACCTCTCTCACTTAGTCTCTCCATATTATATATATATACTATTAAAATATCAAGTTCATTATCAGTTCTTTGATACATGACCAGCCTTTGAAATAGTTTGGCTTAAAAATACAAAGGAACAATTTTACATATGTTTCTCTTGTTATTCTTAAGAGAAAAAGTAAAGCAACTCTAATGTCTAAGTATTGATTGCCACATACAATATGCACACACAATCTTTTGCAATATATATACATAAAGAACAAAAGAAATACTCATCATCGTGACATCCCAGATATCGCCCTTACATCGAGGTGCCACAAGCTTCCTTAACCGATCAAGATATTGCTCCAGTTTCTCAATCAAGGATATTAGTTTAAGGATGTCTTTGGCCTTCTTCCTGCAAGGATTTCAACATAGGCTCATGTTTTGTGGGTAGTTCAACATATTTCTCTACAAGATTTGTATTCCCCAACCCTAGGGAACATTGGAACTCCAAAAAAAATATTCTTCAAAACTCGAACTTTCCCGAGCTCCCATTTCACCTCCCGATGAAAAGGGAACGTTCCCATACAGTTCCAAGCTCCTGAAAGCACGAGAACCATTGGAATGAATTTCCCACCTCAATGCCCATATAACAAAAAAAATACATATTCTTTCCTTATGAAACAAACTTAAACTGCATTATATTACATTATAATATTTATGTCCATGGTGGGAAAACGACTTTAACAACAAATGAATCAGACGTCAACATATACAAAATTAGCCAACTTTTGAATGAAAAGGAAAGAAACAGAAGTATGGATCGGTAGTTAGGGGTGATATGACCGTTTTAATTGGACGAAAAGAAGAATAATAAAACACTATGTATAGAAAAGAGTGAGTGGAATGAATCAAAACATTTAAATGGCAGATTTTGGAAATATTTTTAAAGCTACACAACCAGAAATTTTAAATTTTAAATAGAATGTGAGGAATAAGTTGATAAGATTTTTACATGTGGAGAATGAGTTGATAAACTTTTTGCAGTGACACGTGATGAAAAACAAAAAACCGAAAAGTCGGCAACTGTTTTCGTGGCTCTGGTTTGCTCTACGTCACCATCATTATGAGGCGTCGGACTTCGTTCCTGAAATTTTGATGGACATGCAGGGATGTAACTTGAGGGTAATTTTCTCAGGCCGTCAATATTCTTTGTTAAAATTATCAAAACATGCACTAGAGTTGTAGAGATACTTTAATTTGATGGGTATTTTAGATTTGAAATACTTATTTGGTGGACATGATATAGTGGGTTTATTTTCTAAAGGTTGAGATATCCAGAGATGGAATTTGTTTGTCACCGGGTGATTTCACTGTTAAATAAAGTTAAGATTTTAATAAAACTAAGTTAGTGTGTGAAAGTTTTATTTTAAAATTTTAATTTTTATAGAGTTTAGATTTGATGAATTTTAATTATGGCATAGTCTTATAGGACATACTATCTTGACCTTTTCCTTTGCTACAGCATTTACCCAACAAATATACAATGTATCAATGACATTGCATTTACCCAACAAATATACAATGTATCAATGACATTAAATAAGAGAAGCTGTATATGCTCACTCTTAAATTTTGAGATTAAACCTGCAAAATTCAACAACAAACATATACAACTCTCGCTTTCCCTCTTTTAATATCCATTAACAAGTTAATTACTTTTAGCGTAACTTTTACAAGTATGCTTTAGCTTTTTTTGGACATGTAATTTTTATTTATTTTCAAATTTATGTATGTGTTCATTATTAAATTTTGAGATTAAACCTGCCAAATCCAAGCATAAACATATACAATTCTCACTCTCCCTCTCCGTCTCCCCTTTTAATATTAGCTAACCAGTTACTTTTAGCTTAACTTCTACGAATATGTTTCAGCGTTTCTTGCGCATGCAATTTTTATTTATTTTCAAATTTATTACATGCGGTACAGTTTTGCACGATTTTCCCATGAAAAGACGATTGTTGGTTCGGACGGGGAATAGAGAGTTACCTGTTAGATGGCAACACCAATTACAAGTACGCTTACAAGTACGCGTGTCACCCACGTTTGGCGAACCATGTATCTCCAACAATAACCTTGTCAGATTTGGTACATTTTTGAGTTATTGGATTCACTTTTATTCAGTCGACTACTTTATGGGGCTGACTTTTATTTTTAATTTTATAGCAAAGTAAATACACCCTGACATGTAAGGCAAATAGCACTCGCTTTCAGGCCTGGAATTTGACGTTCTACAGAACGTTTTTTCCGTTTTTAAACGTATTTGAGGGCACAATTTTTTTTAAACCTATAAAATGACGGTTAAAAAAAATCTCAAACCGTAAATTTGACGTTCAGGTATCTCGATTGCCCGTCATAAATTTTAGGGGGGAATGAGGGAGTACAGGCTCAGGGAACCTCACCTCAGCGGCTCCGTAAATTATTCCAGATGGAGAAGAAAGGACGGATTTGGTGTAAATTTTAAATGAATTTTTTTGTAAAATCAAATTATGGTAGGAACTCAATTTTAAGGGCAAGGCACATGTTTCTTATTTTCTAGAGCGATACATATTTTTTTTGGCAGAGGAAGAACTGCCTAAGTAGAGGACTATTTTGCCCCAATTTTCTGATTTGCAGACTCAATTTCCTCCTCTCCTCTGATCTTCGAAAACAGCAGAGGTGAATTTTTTTTGTTGTTTTTATAGTTAGTTTTAGTTTTGAATCTTTGCCAAGTGTGGTTATGAATTTAATTTGCAACTCTTTGAAATGTGTGGATTAAGATTTAATTTAAACGTTAGCAAAGATGTGTGGATTAAGATTTAATTTGGATTTAAAAATTCTTGAATTAAATTTAATTTAAAGTTTTATAGGCTGGATTTTGTTTCATGTCTGTTTGAGTGACACTTACATAGGAACACTTGTATTTAAATCTACATTTTCATTGTATTTTTTAGTTTTTTTTGGCAATGTATTTGAATTGAATCATTTGGTCTCTTTTAGTTTTCAAATGATACAGTACACCAACTTTCTACTTTTAAATGTGTTTACATTGGTCACTTTCATGTCTTTAGAGATGTACAAAGGCCGTGTTCAGCTTCATGTGGGAGTTATTTATGGGAGGAACTTGATTTCACGAGTCAGATGATAGTTTGAAGCTTTTCTGGTTTGAAACTTGTGTTTCTACATAAATTGATTTTCACTGTAGTCTAAGATTTTGATTAGTGCTATTTTCCAGCCAAAATTGTGGCTTTGTTATAGGACAATCCTTAATACTGTCCCTTCGGCCCATCCCATTATTTCTAAGCACATATGCTAACTTAGGAAAAAACAACGCACTTTCACACAGATTAGTGAAAGTTGAGATGCAAGAGTATTTGAAAGAGAGTTGCCCTATAAGAGGAAGTTGACGCTCGCAAATTTACATAGAACGTATAATGAAAGGCATGAAAAATATAAAAACGTCATTAAAAAATATAAAAACATCATTAAATTTTCATTTGACGGGCAAAAGAGATTTGAAATTCCAGGCCTGCTCACCTTCTCTCTCCACAGCACGTGAATCGAGATAGCAGCGTAAAGAGAGAGAGTGAGCGCTATTTGCATCGCATAAGTAAATGCAGCCTCACATGCAAGGCAAATAGCACTCGTCTTCTCTCTCCACAACACGTAAATGAGATAGCAGCGTGGAGAGAGAGAGTGAGCGCTATCTGCATTTACTTTGCTATAAAAATAGAAATAAGAGTTTCCACTTCAGTGCGCTCCATTATAATTATCATCCATTAATAAAAATGGTTGGTACAATCCAATAATTTAGATTTTGTATTATCTCCGAGCATTTTCACGTTAGTAAATGATCCCTGGTTAAATTCGATGTTAGATAATCCTTTATTACGACTCACGAAGGTTGTCATACATAACAATAAACTTATTAAAATTGATTTTTTATTTTATTTTTTTTTGTTAGATTTCAATTTATATATGGTAATGAAGAAATAGTAGTAAAATCTGGTTACCATATTTGTTTTTAAGGGTTTGGTTATATACAAGGATATTTGGGAAGACACATTTAAAATGGAAGTCGTCATACATAACAATAAACTTATTAAAATTGATTTTTTTTTGGGTTAGATTTCAATTTATATATGGTAATGAAGAAATTATAGTAAAATCTGGTTACCATATTTGTTTTTAAGGGTTTGGTTATATACAAGGATATTTGGGAAGACACATTTAAAATGAAGTCTTCTTAAGTGTTGGTGTGGTTGAAATGGAGTGCGATATATTAAGTGTGAGTCTAATTTAAATTAGGTGCGAATTTTTGTTGTTAAATGTTAGTGGGCATTGGTTGTTAAAGAAGTTTTTGGTGGACTAAAAATTAGCTTTGATGTTTAAATATTAAATTGAATATGGTATTCACAGTTTTTAAACCACGCCAAACTATAAAAAAACGACGATAACACCAAATTATTAAACATATATAGTATATAATAATAACATTATTTTAAAATACAATTAATAGATAAGAGTAACAATATCTAATAATTAGCCGACAAAATAAATATAATATAATAATAATATCCAATTAGAGGATGAAAATTGGAAAGGGAGAATACCTTCTCAAATTAAACCAAAGGCTAATTGTGATGATTATGATATTTAATAATAATTGTTTTATTTTATGAGTTATTTTAAAGTTGGTTAAATATTTTCTTGATAGTTTATAATAAATATGATTGTTGTATTTAATTTAATAATATTAAATATTAATAATTAGAAATTTTGAAGTAGAGGTTTAGTATAGATTGTAAGGAGTGGAGCAGCGATCTGGTGAAAACGGGGGTTGGTGGCTCACGGACATAATAGATCTAGGGTTGGAAGCTGGAAAAGAACAGGGTAAGAGTGGCAAAGCTATACAGAAGAGGACACATCTTGACCCGACAAATGGAACACGAGGGGTCCATAGGGACCCCATCGTATAAACAAATAATAATGCACAAACAGACAACACAGGAAGGTGTGCAAATAGCTGGGTATGAAAGGTCACAGAAAGATACTGTGACCAGCAAGGGAAGGAAAAAATATGACGGTAATGAGGATCACAATACTCAAAAGCTAAAAGGAAAGGAGGATGGTAGTCGACCAGAAAACAGAGGCAGGGAGAAGCCACCGCAAGCACATCTCGCCCATGTAAAAAAACATGAGAAGAAGTAGACAGAAGAAGAAGAAAGGGCCCTGAATAAAGACAAGAAGGAACAAGGAGACAAACCAGAAGCTTTCAACGGTAGAAAAACACAAGGACCGTGTAAACCTAAGGCGGCAGAAACCCTAAGGGTGGTGATAACAGACCCAAACATTCAAGCCCACTCGGATCACATGATCGAACGGGCAGTGATCTGCAACTTCACAGGACTCTGGCCAACAAAAAGGGTGTTGTGCCAGTGGATAAAGCAGCAATGGAAACCCAAAGGTGATGTTATACTACACTTAGGAGCTAAGGGTTTTTTTACTATTGTTTTCTCAAATCTAGAGGATAAGGATAGAATATTTGATGGCAGACCTTATTTCTTCTCTTCTGTGGGCCTATACATTAGACCTTGGAAACCCAACTTTGTGCCAGAAAAAGAAACCTTCAAACCGGTTCCTGTCTGGATTCGCCTCTTCTCCCTGCCAATAGACTATTGGGGACATGCAGTGTTGAAACAAATACGGGATAAATTAGGGACCTTCATCAAAGCTTCAGAAGCTACCTTGCAGAGGAGATACACCTCCTGTGCCAGAATTTGTGTGGAAATGGATGTATCGGGGGCACTGCATGAGGGCCTGTGGCTGGAATATAGAGATGAGGACTATTTCCAAGCCATTGATTATGAGAAAATTCCATTCCGATGTAGGAAATGTCATGGGCATGGACATTTAATCAGAGAATGCCCATTAAATACAACAGCGGACGAACTTAAGGTAGACAAAGCAGAGAAGAATAGGGAACTCTTTACTCGACCAAGAGGGAGGCAAAGAACTAACAGGAAACGCCCGACCAAAGCAAGAACATCACAAGGTAACACTAGCAATGCTTTCGATGCTCTGGAAACTGAAACCGAATCAGAGGACAACAATAAGGAACAAAACACATCTGAAGTAAACAATCCTACAACAGAGCCCGAAACTAAAACAATGGAAAAAAATCCTCCAAGCTTCATACTACAGAATCAAGAGGTCGCAGAAGAGGTAGATGAAGACTCATAAATGCTCATAAGTGACATCGGAAGTGATGAGATGGAACTTACTGACATACTAGAACAAGAAGGAGTCAATCTACCAGACATGGTAGAAAACTGGAAAAAGAAGGGGATGGAACACATATCGGAAGAGGAAGTTAGGAGAATTAATGATATTATATTAGCAAGACAAAGAGCAAAAATAGAAATGCAAAGCAAAAAATTGGGCATAGCCAAATGAATGGGACTCCGAATAAAAGGTCCACTTCAGACCTCCACAAGTACCAAACAAAGGAAAAAGAGAGGACGCAGAACCAATAATGAGGCACTATAGGAACTGGGACAAAATGGTTTTGAACTCTAGTAAGATGAAAGCTCTAGAAGTGTTTTCTCTAAACTACTAACTCCTATTTTAAAATGAAAGTCATCTCTTGGAATGCTAGAGGGCTTAATAGCCAACTAAAACAAAAACTTTTAAAAAAGAAGGTCCAAAAGGAAAAACCAGACATTATATTTGAGCAAGAAACTAAATGTGCAAGTAGTACTATTCATAATGTAAGCAAAAAATTAGGCAAACACATGGAATACCTGGAAACTGCAAGCAATGGATGGGAGGGAGGCTTAAGCACGTTGTGCGATCCGCAAGTAATTAAAGTCCTCTCCTCTGAAGCAACCAGATCTTTCATAGCTGTAGAAGCTCAGCTGGTAGGAAATTTGGAAACCTATTTGTGTACTAATGTCTACGTGCTGTAGAAGCTAGAAGAAAAGTTTCTTTTTCTGAGAAATCTGCTGAATATGAAGCTAAGATATACCAGAGAGAAGGCAGTCATAGGGGTGGATTTTAATATGATATCTACCCTCATGGAAAAGAAAGGAGGGATAAGGAAACTTAACAAAGATTCTGAAGCTTTCTTAGATTTCATTAAAGCAACTAATCTAGTGGATGTCTACCCCAAAAGTGGGGCTTACACTTGGAATAACAAAAGGGGAGGGGAAAGACAAATTGCTTCTCGACTAGACAAATTTCTAGTATCCAAAAGTATTCTGTTGGAAGGAGTTATAGTAGAATCAGATATACCCCCTAGTGGAGGGTCAGACCATTAGCCCATTTCTCTGATTGCTGCTATCTAGGGCACTCCAAGAAACAAGCCGTTTAGATTTGAGAAATTTTGGCTCACCCATCCGGACTTCATTCAACTTGTTGAAAAATGGTGGAATGAACCGATGGGCATCAGAGGTACCAAAATGTATAGATTACAAGGCGAACTAAGATACATCAAAGACAAGATCAAAATCTGGAACAAAACAGTCTTTGGAAACATATTCAAAGAAAAAGCCAAATTAGAGGAGAAATTAGAATAGATAAACAAAGGTTGGATCACTAGGGATATCAATCCAGAATCAGTAAATGAAGAAAAATGTTGGTGCAGCAATGGTAGCTTCGGTGCCAACAAGAGGAAACCCTATGGAAACAAAAGTCCTGTATTCAGTGGCTTAAGGAAGGGGAACAAAATTCAAAATTCTTCCATAGATCAGCAATGGACCACAGGGGAGCTAACAAAATCCTCAAGCTAAAAAATGAACAGGGAGACACTCTTCAGACTCATCGAGAAATTTCAACCCTTCTTACTACGCACTTCAGCAGCATAGCTCAAGAGCCAGAGGTTGACAGAACATAGGCAATTGATGAACTCATCCACTCCATCCCCAAGATAATCACCAATGAGCAAAACATGGCACTGACGCAAGAAATTTCTTTGGAAGAGGTGGGAGAAGCGGTGAAGGATATGCCAAATGATAAAGCTCCAGGGCCTGATGGTTTTACCATCAATTTCTACAAGGCTTGCTGCCACATTATAAAAACAGAGGTTTGGGAAGTAGTGGAAGACTCTCGGCGTTCAACCTCAATCCTCAAGTCCCTCAACTCTACATTCCTGGCCCTGATTCCAAAAGAAGAGGAAGCCAATACCCCTGCAAAATTTCGGCCCATTACTCCATGCAATGTTATATATAAAATTATCTCTAAAGTCGTAGCTAATAGACTGAAACCCATTCTTCTAGGCCTCATCTCTGAAGAGCAATTTGGATATGTTGAGGGAAGACAAATTCTGGATGATATTTTACTAGCTCAAGAAATGATTCATACTCTTCAAGCCAGAAAGATTGCAGGTATGATGATGCAACTGGATTTGTCAATGGCCTATGATAGGGTCAACTGGAATTACCTGGAAGCAGTTTTAAAAGCTTTCGGCTTTGCTAGTCAATGGATAGCATGGATTTTAGCTCTGATCAAATCTACTAAATTTTCTATTCTGGTTAATGGTGCCCCATCTGATCAATTCTCCCCCTCACGAGGGCTCAGGCAGGGCGACCCATTATCACCTTTCCTGTTTGTGATCCTGATGGAAGGTTTAAGTAGACTCATTCGCAGTGCTAAACAGGAAGGAATTATCAAAGGATTGCAGCCCCTGCCTTCCATTCTAGTGACCACTCACCAACAATTTGTTGATGATACAATGTTACATGGTACTCCCATAGTCAAAGAAGCATTGGGTTACAAAAGGATCCTCAATCTCTTCAGCAAAGCTTCAGGTATGGAAGTTAATTTATCCAAATCTACCCTCTTCTTTTTCAATACTCACTTAGCAGTGCAAAGAAATCTAACTACCATCCTAGGCTTCTAAAGAGGAAGCCTGCCCTCTAGGAACCTAGGAGCTCCTCTAACTGATAAAACCTGGAAAAAAATCCATTAGGAAAAGATCCTTGCAAACCTGGAGAAAAGATGTCATCACTGGACTCATAGGGCCCTCAATTTTGCTGGTAGGCTAGTCTTAACCAAAGCTGTCCTTCAAGCTATTCCTCAATATATGCTCTCCATAAGTCCTGCTCCCAAAGGAATCCTTCAGCAAATGAGGATAATTCAAAGAACTTTCTTATGCTCAGGGAATTCAGAGAAGAAAAAGTGGGCACTAGTGGCATGGAATAAAATGTGTAAGCCCAAACCTTTGGGAGGGTTAAACTTGCAAGACCCCTCAACAATCAATAGGGCTTATGGTGCTAAGTTGTGGTGGAAATGGCTGAAGGAACCCAAACTTCCCTAGGCTAGACATTGGAAGGAAAAATACGCTCCAATGCATAGTATACAACACCTAATCAGAATGTAAGAGAACCCAGAAGGTTCATCGATCTGGAACCTGGCAAGGAAGAATTAACACATTATACAGGAGCATAGCTTCTGGGAAATTCGTAATGGAGAAATTGCCCTTTTTTGGGAGGATGCCTGGCAACAACTCACCAAGTTAGAAAGGCCTGAGTTTGTAGATCTTCAAAGAAATTACCAGGAGCTTGGGAAAATGACGGTGAATCACTATTGGAATCCTAATAATAGGGACCAGGAGTGGGGAACTTGGGCATTCAATGAAACAGAGCATATAACCGAAGAAAACAGTGACATTAGGAACTTGCAAACATTGTTAAACAAAAGAAGAATTAGAATTGCGGAAGACAATGACCAACTTAGATGGGGAAAGCAAGGAGGGGGTAACTTCACGCTAAATGAAGCCAGAAACTTCATTGAAGATTCGGAGCAAGAAGAAAAAGTTAAATGGAGCAACAAGGTTTGGGATTTTCAGTTCTGGCCGAAAATCAAAACCTTCCTTTGGCTCCTAATGCATAGGAAAATTCTCACTTGGGAGTATCTTTGAAAGAAAGAGTTCTGCGGCCCATATAGATGCCCCATGTGTGGAAAGGAAGAAGAAACAATGAATCATCTCTTCAACACATGTGACTGTGCAGACCTTCTGTGGAATTGTGTCAAAACCACTTTACAACAAACGGACAGAATTAAAGACTCCATTCAAGAAACCATCGAGAATTGGCAAGGAAATTTCGCCAGCAATCAATTGGTTAACATCATTTGGAAAACTATATCAGGATCCATAACATGGTCCATCTGGAAGGAAAGGAGCAGAAGAGTATTTTTAAACGAAACCAGAAATATAAATCACTCTATAGACATGATCATATAAAATGTCAGACAATTGGTTCTTGTCAAAGGAAAACCAAAACATGATACTAAAGCATCAACTGGGGACTTACAAATCTTGAAAGCTTTCAACCTGGATAAAGGAACCTTCGCAGCTCCAGTGAATTGCCAACAGGAGATAAACACCACTTTAAGCATATGGAAACAGCCACCTTCAGGCTTCCTGAAACTAAATTTCGATGGAGCTTCACGGGGTAATCCATTTCTGGCCGGCATTGGAGGCATTCTCAGGAATAGCGAAGGAGAGATTCAGTACATCTACAATAGAGCCTTAGGGGAAGGAACCAATAATGAGACGAAGTTTGCAACATTGGAATAGGGTCTGAGAATTCTTCGGAAATTACAGGCGGGTGCAGCAGTGGTCGAAGGGGACTCGCAACTCGCAATCACAGCAGCGAGAAGAATGTATGTGGGAGCCAAAGCAAGCAAAGTCACTCAGCATTGGAGACTGGCCAAAGTGACATAATCTATTGCTGAACACCTAGTGCGTTTGAATGGTTTAATCTTTCAAGCTGTTTGTCGCAAAGCTAATACCGTAGAGGATCATCTGGTAAATTATGGCATAGAGAACCCCAATCTCATTCTGGATAGTTGTTGGCAGGACATCACCTCCCCAGAAGTACAAGACAAGTGTACTCTGCTCTCGAGGCAGGACATGGTTAACGAGAGATAAGGCAAGTGGGACGACGCTCTTTGCAAGTATTGGGATATTATTATTATCAATTGTATTGCGACGAGAGTTAAAGATCGACAAAAGAATGAAGGACAGGCAAAAAATGTGCATTCAATGCACAAGCAGGTGGAAGATATTACCTTCAGCTCCATGAACGGAAAGTATAAGGTCTGCTGGCACCCATCTCGAAGTATGCACACTTGGCACTCATTGGAGAGGTTTAAGTGGGGAAAAATTAATAGCAACAATCCGACTCATCATCGAAAGTGTGATCCCCGAAGCAAGGGTAATTATGAAAGGATTTGCAATCAGTAGGTGACAAGATGGAACGCAACAAGTGGCTCTCCCGCTCTCTCCCCTATATGTTCAGTCGCCAATAACGGTAGCACTACTGTGTATTTTGTATGCCTGCAGAAACTCATCTTCTCGGCCCTCAGAGTTCAGTGTTGTTTAGTGCTTTCTCTCAACAAAATGGCAGGTGAGGGCAACAGAAATGCCTCTACCAACCGAGACCTCAAACAAGCTCGGGAAACTTATGAAACAAGGACCTCTTAGAGGGAAAAGCGTAGGATTGAGGAGATGGAGGCTATAGTGGCTGAGGAAGAAGAGAACTTGAAGGAGCATGAATTGGAGAAGGACATGGAGTGGATCAAGGACCTTGGAACATCCACAACTAGAGCTACCCAGTATGTCCGCACTCAAGCGGAAATGTGGCGGACGAAGTTGATGCAGGCAAAAGCCATAAGCATGCAAGCTGATTATATCAGCCAGGCAAGACAGCCTCAACAAGCCATCACTGTAACTTTGATGGAGCATGCGGCGATCTTGGAAGCTTTGGAGTTTAAAATCAATAGTCTGGAGCAGCAATGCGATAGCATTTCCAAAAAGCTAATAGTCTTGATCATCCTTCTGCGCCACTCCATTTGTCAGGAAGATGTGAGAGCTGGGGAAAGGGCGGAGGAGAAAACGGGCACCAGTCAAGGGACGCTCTCACCGCATCCTCACGCGGGTAGAGCCAAGGCTCCAACTGGTCAGGAATCCTACAAGAGTTACATTGTTCTCGAGATGTAATAGGTCCTTGCTGTAAGCAATGGGGAGTCCCTGTGAATTGGGGAAGGTATACGTTTGGTTAGTTTTCTAGTTTTTTATCTCAGTAGTCATTGAAGGTTCTTTGTGCATCTTAGTGAGCCTTGGATTTGGATTTACTATGGTTTAGTTGTCATCATGCTGGTTCACTGTTTATCTTTTTGTCAAGCCCCTGACTTTCTCTGCCGCCCTGCGTGGTGTGCCATGGGGTCTTAAGGAGGTCATTTTGGTCATGATTGGATGTATTCGAAGTAGGAAATCAGTCCTATGTCTGCACGAGCAGACCTTTTCTAAACATGTATTACTATCTTAATATAAAATGCTGATTTACACAAAAACAATTATGAAATTTTTATTTATAAGACTAAATTAATTTAAATTTATGTTATTTATAAATTTAAATATTTAAAACTACCATAGTTTTATTTTAATTATGGATTTACAAAGAGTCGAGGAGTAAAATTTCTCAAGATGTAAAACTCTTTTTTAGTGAAAAATTGAGGAATGGTTTATTTCTAGTGAGATTTAGAATTAAGATGGATCTATGTTAGTTTTGATCAACACATGAATAACATGTTTAAACTCTTTTATTTTCATACACAGTTGAAAATGAAATATTGTATAAATATCAATATATACACCTCATATTCTAAAAAAAAACATATATCCATTTTTGTTATTTTTTAAAATGTATCTATATATATCTATATGTATGTTTTTCTATACATGTATATAGGAAGGATTGTTTTTGTTATTAATATATTTTAAATATCACATATATCAATTTCATGTCCCTCTCAATGAAATTTGAAATATATATAACAATACTAACAATTTGAATTACTTTATTTTTCTATGTGTAAAGTTGATATAAAATTATGCTATATATATATATATATATATATATATATATATATTCTTCAATTACACATAATGAAATTAATAATAAAACCTTTATTCAAAATTATTTTATCTCTCTATACTGGTGATGTAAAATTAAGGAGGAAAATGAAGTATTTTATTCATGACCAAAATTATATCAATAATATTATTTTTAATCAATTATATAGTGTACTCATATAAATTAAATGACTTGCAAATGTGTATAGACATCAATCCATAATAAACATTAAAGAACTTGCTTAATAAAACATCTCATCTTATTTTGAAGTATTATTATTATCAATTATTAGATTAATTAGTATATAAGCTAAACACATATACATTTAATAAAATGTGAAGATAGACTCCTATCCATGCAAATTTACCCCATTTTCCATGAAAACTCTTAATTTTTAAATAGGATTCGTCACAATACCATAGTTTGCCAATAATATATGCCCAAAAAACCATATCTCACTTTATAGGAAATTTTTAATCAATCAATTTAATTAAAAGAACAAAAGTCCCATAACTATTTTGGAGATAAATCTCAACCTTTGATTTATATACACTAAAAGGAACATATAGAATATTCCACATAGGTTACTCCCTACCATCAAACTAATAATTATATATGATTGCATAAGAGGTAGACCAGTATGGTATAGATGTTGTAAGAGGTAGCCTAGTATGGTAGAGATGTTGTAATGTAATGTCATGTAAACATTTTGAATTTGTAAAAAAAAATAAAAAAAATAAATCCTATATCAAAATAAAAATAAGCTCAAACTAAAAGAATATAAACAAAAATTCTACATTATTATAATTGTTTTTTGGGTAGTTAAGGTAAACTTTACATTAGTTATCGGTGGTTTTTGAGCTCTAGGTTTATGGATCCCCTATCTCCATGTTTATGAATCCCCTATTTTTCCTAGGTCTTCCCATTTTCCATTACTGAACCTCTAGTGCATGAGGGGAAGACCTTCACTCCTAGAATGCATGTGCATGTTGATTCATGTCCAAGGTAAAATATGATGCCCTCTTGACTCCTAGAATGTATGTGGATGTTGATTCATGTCCAAGGTAAAAATATGATGTCCTATCTTACAACAAATCCCTTTGACTATGTCATGCTAGGGAATTGTCCTAGTTGCAATGGATGAGAAGCCCAAACATAATAGAATATAGGAAGTGTAAGTTATCTCATCTTATAGCATTCAAGCATTGTGTTGTCTCACTTAAAAATGAAGAGTGGAACTACAGTCCCATGTGTGTTGCATGGGGTAAATTTCCCAGTAATTTGTAAGAAATTTTAAGATAATTTTTAAGGGATGTCACAGATTTTTCTAAGAATTCTTTAAAATACAAAACCCATTACTGAGCTTCAAAAGAAGAATAAGAACATTATTTTCATGGATAAGTATAAAGAGACCTTTATGAAGCTTAGTGAATTGCTAAGAAACACACTAATGTGAAAAGTTCATGATGTGGAGAAGGACATTTTAATGTGTTGATCCAACAAAGGAAGGTTTAGGATGTGTATTTATGCAATATAAAAGAGTAATTACATATAGATCAAGGAATATATGGCCACATGAGGAGAATTATAAAATGCATGATCTCGAAATGGCATATATTTCATTCATTAAGATTTTGAGAGACTACTAGAAAGAAATTTTGGACTAAAAACTAATCATTGTGGTTTAGAACACATTTTCATGCAAGGTCATTTAAAGAGAAGAAAGATAAGCTAACTAGAATTAATTAGTGAATATGAATTTGATAATATGAACATAAATAGAAAGTAAATAGTGGAAGATCCATTATGTCAAAGGTGAAGTATATTTTCAGTTATCCATTTCAAGACAAATTTATGAGAAAATACTATTTGGATTGCAAGTTGTTGATGGATGCTACATATAGCTTTAAATGAAACTAGAAGTAAACGAAATGAGGATCCCAATTTACAAAAACTATACATTAGATGATGACGATCTATTATTATTTCACGAAAGGATTTATTTGCCACTGAATGAAGTATGTCAGTTGATTCCAAGTGAT
Organism: Pinus taeda; assembly: GCA_000404065.3. NCBI lineage: Eukaryota > Viridiplantae > Streptophyta > Pinopsida > Pinales > Pinaceae > Pinus > Pinus taeda. The sequence continues at coordinate 67,947 of APFE030156872.1, forward strand.
GCTCATGGAGCTATATACATGGAACATCCTGGTGTCAAGAATATGAGTGCATAATTTAAGCTGCTATTCTATAAAGGGATGAATAAATTCATTTTAATTCATGGTGAGGTGTTTAGAGTGCGAGCAAGTCAATGAAGAACACAAACATCTTAGAGGACTATTGTAAACTAATGTACTGCCAAAGTCAAAATGGGAGGTTGTCTCAATGGGATTCATTGTGGGAGCGATGAAAAAGAGGGCACAACTTTATAATTTTGGATGTGGTTTGACAAAAAATTCTCAATTCACATTGGTCACAAGTAAATATAAGGCTTGTGAGATGCTTGATTTTTCATTGATGAGATAGTGAGACTACATGGAGTACCAAAGAAAATCATCTTAGCTAAGGGAGACATGCTTAATGATACATCATGGAAAATTTTCTGAGAGGCATAGGGAACCTATTGAGATTTAATTTATTTTATCATCTAGAGACAGATGCAAAAATGGAGCATAATTAGTCCCAAAAGATATGTTGCACATTTATGTAATGAATCAACAAAGTTGATGGAAACATTTTTTGTCACTGGTGGTATTTGCAAACAATAATAGTTACCAAAGTTCCATCAAAATGGAACCTTTTGAGTCCTTATATGGAAGTCTCGGTAGAATGTTTTTAATTTGGGATAGACTTGAATAGAGGATTTTTATAAGGCCTAAGATAATACAATAAATGGATGAACATATGACAATTTTTAAGAAAATATTGAAGGAAGCTCAAGACAAAAAAGAGCTATGTTGAAACCCATCTGATTATTTAGAGTCGTGAGATTGGAGATAATGTATACTTAAGGTGAAAGCCTGAAAATATATCCATCGACTTTGGAAAGGGAGCAAATTTTTCTCTAGTATTTGTGGGATTGTTTGAAGTCATAGAGAAATAGGGACCAATAGTGTATCGACTTGTATTACCTCGATCCTTATCTAGCATGAATGATGTGTCTCATGTATATAGTTTATGTCAGTGCATTTATGTTCCTTCACATATTATTGACTTGATTATTTTGTAAGCCCATGGAGAGGGGACGATGATGGTTGAGTAGTTTTTCATATTGTACCAATGCACTTGAAATATTAGGCAGTGGACATGGGGAAAGTTTAGCGGGACATTTTTAGTCTCGACTCAGCTACTTAGGAGGATGGAGAGGATATTTTTTATTTTTTCTCTTCTTGTTTAGTAACATTAGAATTAAAAATGGATTAAGAAGTGGTGTATACAATGTCTCATCCTAATTTGAATAATAATAATAAATAATCAATTTAATTAATATTGTAAACTAAGAATAAGTTGCAAAATTTTTAGTCAAAAGTAAACTAATAACTAGTGAAAGGCATAAAGAAGAAAAAACCATAGAAAATAACATTAAAAGAAAATTATTGGATTTTGTTTTTTGTTTTTTTTTTCTCTTTAAAATTTGTAATGTTAAAGATAAAATATGCACAAAAACTATAATTCATGAAAATGGAAATAATAGAGAAAACAATCAAAATCCAAATGTAAAATAAAAAGGAAATGAAACTAAAAACAAAAAATTAGTAACTAATAGAAATAATAGTTACTAAACAACCCATAATATGACCTCAACCAATCACTTTCCAAATAAATAAATTCAAATAATACAAAATAATAAAAAATGAATTCCCAATGTTAAACTATGGATAAATGGTGTAAATTTTTTATCAAAACAAACTAATAGACACTCAAAGGTAAAACTGAGTATGTAATACCATGTATACCGTAGGTATAATAATGATTATCTTATATTTATAGTTACAATTATTTTACATTTTTATGTTACCTTTTTATATTTTGAATTTTACTAGATAACACATGTTCTTGACTATTAAATCCTCTCAAATTGTACTGCATTAAATCTTCTTTAATAATAATATGTGTCTCCAGCAATAAAGATTTTTTTTTTTTGAGAAAAAGACATTAACAAAAACAGTTCACCAGACAAATGAGTCAGATGTACATATCTACAAAACCACCCAAAACTGTGCAAGCTTTTGAATGAAAAGAAGCAAAAGATACAAAAGTCTGAATTGGTAGATGGGATGACCTGACACTTTTAATGCGATATTATATATATATATATATATATATATATAAGAGTGGGTTCATTAAAACTAAAGACATGATAGTATGATTTTGATGGTAGATTTGGGAAATTTTGAAATCTACTAAACCAACTCTTAATCTCATATTCGTATAATTTTATTGTAAAAAATTTGGATAATGCATTGATATTCGTATAATTTTATTGTAAAATATTTGGATAATGCATTGATAAGCTGACTAAATGGGATAAAATTAAATACAAATGATGATTATCATTATTTTAATTGCAAATTTAAGAAATATTCCGTAATTTACCAAACCAACCGTTTCTCTCGTCATGCGTTAGTTGAGCTTAAAAAAAAAGCCAAAAGTAAGTAGCTTTTTTCGTGGCTATGATTCTTTCTACGTCACCATTATTATCATGCGTTGGACCCTCTTCCTCATTTTTTTGATGAAAATGACCCTCTGCCAAAGCGCTTATACCATGTGCTCCTTTATCTGAGAAACACTGTACGTATCACGAGTCCGGATTTAATGTGGCTGTAATTAGAACAAGTCTCATACGGCACACCATGTTGACTTCTGTTGTTGTTCTATGCTTTACTTTTCTGCGGTGTTGATAGCTATGCTTTGACGGTTCTTGCACATGCAATTGTTATTTCTTTTCAAATTTATTACAGTAGGATTTTGCAGGATTTTCTCACGAAGAGATAGCTGCCGGTTCAGAGACCGAACGGAGATTATGGGATTCTCTTTTCTTGCATTTCATTCTCCCAAATTGAATTTCAATTGTCCTCTATCTTCCCTTATTATGATGGTTTAGAGTAGAGGATATCTTCCTTTGGTTTTTGGTTTTTGGATTTGGTTTTTGGATTTACAGTAATGATAGTGTAAGAATGGTCTTGAATATGATAATTTTCTTGGTGTTTATTGTAGTTTATTAAACCTTTCAATTGCATTAGACTAACCATGTATATATGCTGTGTAATACATTGGTTATTATTGGCAAGTTTATTCTCTATGGAAATAAATGTAGTATAGTACGAAAGAAAGTCACAAGTATTTTTTTTGGTAGTTATAAAAGAGGAAAAAAGATATATTATTTTACTAAAATAATTTTTTATTATTATAAATTTATATTTTATATTTTTAATTAAGTTTTTATTATTGGTTCATTATTTTGAAAATGAAATTATTTGTAAAAAAATTATTAGAGTGATTCATAGATATGTAACATTATTCAATCTATATATAGATATAAGTCAAGAATGAATGTCGAAGCACATGGTATATATTCCAAGGTGAAGTTTGGATTTTTCTCCATTTAATAGCCACTATGTGTAAAGTAAATACATTGAATATGCCATCTCACATGAAGTATATTACAATTTGTATGTATCTTTATCTTCCATATGTCTAATTTTGTTTTAGATGGATGTGTAAAGTAAATAGATTGAATATTAAAAATATTAATTATACCATGTCACAACCTTATGAGTTATATTAGAATTTGTATATGCATTTATTTATCTCCTACAAGTATATATTTGTTTTTTTTTTATGATAGGAAGGATTTAGTGAGTGGAGATGACCATCTTTAACTTTGCGAGTTTGGTTTTACCATCTTGCTCTTTGTTTATTTAATTCGCTTTTATTTTTTTTTTTTTTTTTGGTCAGGAAAGTTATCTTATGAGTTTGGTGTTTTATTTAATTATTTTATTAATTATTATTCTTATTTAAATGCTTAAGCTTTTCTAAATATTATATTCGCGTATTTATTTTTTATTCTTTTTAAAATTAAATTCTAATATTTTAAATATCATATTAATATATAATCAACAAGTTTAAGGAGCGAAGAAGAAAACATGAAACAAGAAAAGAAACGAACAATTAAATTAAATGAATGACAATCTTATTAATCATGACCATGCCCAAACTAATAAAGTTATTGTTTCTTCACTTTATCTATTATTGGATTTAATGAATTTATTGCAATATGTTAGTCATAAAATAATTTAATTTAAGTTACACCGTGCAAATTAAGTCAAGGTATCTCTTCATTTTCCATTTCTATTACCTGCTTAGATCCCTTTTAACATGAAATCTATCAATCAAAGAGAGATATCAAATCTCTAGAAGTGAAAAAAATAGGTCTACAAACATAAGAGGTTAAGATTTGAAACACGATTTGAAGCAAATTAGGTGTTTATGTTTGTAAGCCTCTTTTCTACACGTCAAGAGTTTTGATCCCTCTTGGTGGTTGATAGATCTAGGATTAAAATATATCTAGGTTGGTTTAATTTTAAATATAATGAATTGACATAAACATCTATATATAATAAATTATAAAGAAAATATTAAGACAACAATTATTAAATAACCAACCCTTCCCTATAAAACAATAATTTTAGTGTAATTCAAATTTTAAGGTTAAATGTACAATAAATTAATATATATTATATATATATAATATATATATATTATATATATATATATGTATAATATTAATACTTTGTATATTTAAATCTATATTTTACTTTTTTGATACTAATTATTAAATATTATCCACATGTGTTATTATATTACTAAATAATATTAATATATATATGATATGTTAGCAATATATAATATCATCAACCCATTATGTAATTATTGCATATTGTAAATTAAATTGGAGTGAATAATATAATTTTTTTTTGTCGGAATTCAAAAACTGTTTCACATATAGTGGTACTTAATGCTGTAAACGTTGGAAGTTTTTAAAATCGCCAAAATTCTAGAAAACATTAGAGATATATTGGATGCTTTATGAGTTCTATATTTCCACCAAAAAAATATATTATCAATTTGAAAAAGATATTAAATAAAATGAAAAACACTAAAAACAAATTTATGAGGGAAGCCTTGAATGAAACAAGGCAAGTAAGGGAAGTAGAAAAAAAATCTATAGTGAAGTGGAATTCTATGTATGAATGAAGCTAAACAACTTAACTAGGTTAAAAAAAGATGTAAAATGTAAGTTTATGTAGAGCTCATAAATAGTGGGATTTAAGTACTCTTCTTCCTTTTTGGAAGATGCATGAGTGATAATGATGATCATGTGTTGTGCCTATGGTTGTTTCTTTTCTTTTTGGATGAAGAAGGTAAGAAATTGGGACACCCCAGAACTTCAAGATACTTTTACTTTTATGTTTTTACTTTGCATTAAGGAAATGAACTCTTGTTTTTACTTTTGGAAAGTGGATGATAATTGTTTTTATTAAAATAAATAAATAATTATGGAAAATGTGATATTCCAGGGAAATTCTAAAAAAAATAAAATTAATAATGAACCTCAATAACTCCCTTTCACCCAACAGCTAGCTATCAATTATCTGTTATTAGTTAAAAAAACAATTACCTTCCCTCTTCTCTTCTCTTACAAAGGGGAAGAGAGAAGGGGGAAGGGGAGGAGGGGGGCTTTAGAGAACCAAAACCCAATGTTTCTTTATATAGAGAACCAAAACCCAATGTTTCTTTATATAACTAACATATAACTTGACTCTGACCCCTTATCCCTTTAGAAACGCTTTGAAGGGTGCCCAATATTTATATTCCCATATCAAGTTTAATCAGACGCTTCTTGCTAGTCTAGACATTGCCTGAAAAGTATGCCAAACCTCGTTTCTGGGTGCATCAAGCTTTTTCCTTGTAGAAATTCTTCGTAGGCAGACCTACCACGCTCCTATCCTGCTTCGAATAGTGCTAAAGATAGATTGAAGAAATGATATATAGTAACATGCCTTTAAATTGACTAGGGTGGCCATGCCACCCCTTCTATTTCATGATATCACCTCTACAAGGTAGCGGGAACAAATCCCTAGGAAAACGATCTCCTTGGAATGCAACCCCACCAGGCATATTTTTTGTCAAGTTTTTCTGAAGTCTAATAAAAATATGTTGCAATTGAAAGTTTAAATAGCGTAATCTACACAATCTAAGTGCCCAACATGATTTTTAATTTGTTGAATCCAAAATGCACTTTAAACAATGAAGAATTACATAGATTGCATGTGTTTATCTATATACATATATAGTACCACAGATCAACCAATTTTTGTACCATAAGAGAGGTTTTCACCTTTAGAATTTGTTATATCTCTCAATGATTGCTACATTCATGCTTAAGATGGATCTATAATAGTAAATTATATATTATTATACTAGAAAATTAATACATAAGTTAAACTATATACATTTAAAAAACCATATAGTTAAGATTCTTAATCATGCAAATTCACCCCATCTTCACCATGTAAATCGTTCACTTATAAATAGGCTTATTGACAATGACATGTGCTAACACCATAGCTTTTCAATACCACATGTTCAAATTACCGTAACTCGCTTCATATGACACTTCTTCATATGATATTTGTTTTAGTTAATCATTCTTATTGAAAAGATAGAGATGACATAACTACTTTTGAGATAAATATATTAATAATGTTCTAAAATATTCTATGAAGGTTAAATGATTACCATCAGCCTAATAATTATTGATAAGTCAGTTAAAATTATAGAAACCTTATTGCAAAATAGAAATACCTATTGAAATAATTATATAAATTGAAAACAATAATAAAAACAATTATTTTAATATGTAACACACACTCAAAATGATAATTAAAATAAAATTGTAGAAACCCTATTCCAAAACAGACACGACTTTGAACTTAGCTATATAAATTTCCAAAAATAATTTGAAATTTACTTTAACAATAATAGTTGACACACATATAAAAATCTTAGTCTAACTAATCTAAATTTTGAAGGCTTTGGAGGTATAGGTCTTAGTCTAACTATTCTTAGTTTCGGGTTATTTTTTGGGGCATATCTTAAATCTAATTATATTCTCATTAAATTTAATTTGTAAACATTGCACAATTTAAATATGTCGTAGATTTTTTTCCGTTTGAGATAACAAGCAATTGGCAATGGCCGTAGAAATAAAGTCTTGCTAAATCAGAAATTTTGAGTTCAAATCTTGTATTATCACACTATATAATTAAATAAAAACAATAAAATGCTAGCTAAATTAGAAAACAAAATGATTATTAAAAAATCTGTTACTTGAGAAAATATGGCTTTCTTGTTGTCTGGTTGATATGGGCACATTGTAGTTTCTACTCATGCAAATTTTATTGTTTTTTCTAAAGTCATTCCATTCGGCGACACTTTCCGCGAATTTCGCATCAACAAATCGTTTGTTTGGACACGTAGCCACCATCAATATCCAATATTCACACCATATAATCAAGTAAAAACAATAAAATATTCGCTAAATTAGAAAACAAAATGTTCATTAAAAAATCTGTTACTTGAGACAATATGGCTTTCTTGTTTTCTGGTTGATATGGGCACATTGTAGTTTCTACTCGTGCAAATTTTATTGTTTTTTCCAAAGACATTCCATTCGGTGCACTTTCCGCGAATTTCGCATGAACAAATCGTTTGTGTAGCCATCAATATCCAATATTCACTTTATTAGACATGATATCATTTTGGAGTCGTTGATTTTGGACTTTTTGGCGATAACTATTCGGCACTTTACTTTCATACCATTTGAGTAATTGGTTTAATATAAGATTTTAAATCTTAATTTTAATATTAATTTTAGATTATAATATGATTTTAGGTTTAATATTAATTTTTTTTTGAGTAATTGGGTTAATATAAATTAAAATTAATTTAATATTAATTTAAGATTATGATATTAATTTTAAGGTTTAATATTAATTTTTTAATTTATAATGATGCTGGGTTATGAGAACATATCTTCTCAAAACTCAAGTTCGAATCCGGTACTCATGTGTTCAGTTAAATCATCAAAAAAAAATTGAGAGTCAGCGATCATGGTCGTCGTTCATTAAAAATGTGCAATATTGAGAAAAATTCCAAAAACCGGTTCTAGGTTTCGGAAAAGACTCAATAACTCAATATTGAGAAAAATGCCAGATAACTCAAAACTACGAAAAAACAATTAAAACATGCAAAAACCGCTTCCAGGTTTCGAAAACGAAATAATAACACGATTATTTTCAGAGGTCTCCTCTATTAATCAAACGTGTTTATCGCCGACCCCATCCGAGGATTGGTCAACGCTCATTTCGTCGTGAGTTGTCGATAATGGATTTCTGATAACTAACGTTCATCACAACGCAATTATAAATATTTGCGGGATGTGAGACCAGATGCACCAGTGGAGTGGCTGATTGTCTTCTGCGCAAGTGAGAATGGCGATTGGGTTGGGATCTGAAAGGCCATTTCTGCCATGCCTCGAGTTTTATCTGAAACTCGTGGCAGCTCTGTTTGCATTTGCTGGGGCATGGAGTTTCTTCGTTAGGGTAAGAAACAGGAAACTGCCCCCGGGGCCGTTCTCGCTGCCCATCATGGGAAACCTTCACATGCTGGGTGAATTTCCACACCGGGCGATGGCAGCTCTGTCTCTGAAATTTGGGCCTCTTATGACACTCCGCCTTGGTTCCCGCCTCACTTTAGTTGTGTCTTCTCCTGATATCGCCCAACAGTTTCTCAAGACTCATGATCAGCTTTTCGCTAGCAGACCTCCCTTTGTAGCCGCCAAGTATTTGTGGTATAATACCACTGACATAGGGTTTGCACCATATGGTCCTCGCTGGAGGCAAATGCGTAAGTTGTGCGTTTCACATTTGCTGAACTCCAAATGCTTTGAATACTTTCGCTTTATAAGAGAGGAGGAAGTGTTTTCTATGATTCGCAGTATTGCTGATTCAGATCATCCCGTAGACATTACCAAAGCAGTGTCGACCCTTGTTAGTGGTATAATGTGCAGGATGGCCTTCGGCAGAAAGTTTTCTGACGACGACACATTTGGTGGCAGAGAAATAATTTCAATTATCAACGAAAGTATTTTGTTAGGTAGTACTTTTAATATTGGAGATTACATACCATTCTTGGCCTGGATGGATCTACAAGGTCTCCAGCGACGTTTGAAGAACATGCATAGCATTATAGACATCTTGCTAGAGAAAATAATAGAGGAGCACGTCACGCAAAATGACCCTAACGTCAAGCAAGATCTTTTAGATGTTTTGCTTGCAGCCTCTGCAGATCAAGATATGGAGCCCCAGATTACACGAGATAATATAAAGGCCGTTATCTATGTATGTAAAACTTGCATGTATAATATTTCAATAGGAGAATTTAGGTTAAAAAATATGAGCTTGTCATACTAAATTAATGTGTTGGTGATGATGGCAGGATGTCTTGGCCGCTGGCACGGATGCCACGACTACCACCATAGAGTGGGGAATGTCCGAATTGTTCAGTAATCCCCGAGTCCTGAAAAAGCTCCGGGATGAGCTGGAACGTGTGGTTGGAATGGAGCGGATGGTGCGTGAATCTGATCTTCCTCGTCTCCCTTATTTACAAGCTGTGGCCATAGAAACGCTCCGATTCCACCCACCGGCGCCACTTCCCATTCCCCACTTATCCATGGAAGACTGCAAGGTCTTGGGCTATGAAATTCCACGAGACACCCGCGTTTACCTGAACGTTTGGGCAATCGGGAGAAACCCTAAGGCATGGGAGGATGCGCAAAGTTTCGTGCCCGAGAGATTCATGCAACCTGGCTCCATGGATGAGAGAATGCGTAACTTTGGGTGGATTCCTTTTGGAGCAGGCAGGAGACGATGCCCGGGAGAGCAGTTAGGAACATCGGTTGTAGAGCTTGCATTGGGGCAGCTGGTGCACTGCTTTGACTGGACTCTTCCCGGTGGCATAACTGTCCAGGAAGTGGATATGTCTGAAACTAATAGCGGACTCACTGTCCACAGGGCACATGAACTCTTGGCTGTTCCCACTCCTCGAATGATACTGTAATTGTAATTTCAATTCCACTCTGCCTCCTTTAAGTTCCAATACAGACAGAACCCGTAAGAAACTGTCGAAATAAAAAGTTATTTTTTAATTATCGTATAACCCTACGGCAAATCATTGTCACTGGGTGTTAGAATGCTTATGTAATTGTAATTTCAATTCCACTCTGCCTGCTTTAAGCTCCAGTATAGACCAGTACAGACAGAACCCGTAAGAAACTGCGGAAAAAAAGGTTTTATAGGTACCACTAATTTCCATCGTCACTCTGGGCTTTTTTATCGGTTTTTCTCCTTTATTCCCATCTCTTTTTTAAATGTGATATGTTATTGGTAACTTCATACTTTATTAGTTAAGAATTTGAGATGTAGTATGTAATTAATAACTTCAAATGCAGTGTTTTTTTTCCCTTTTAATACAAGAAGATTGGTAATTTCAAATGCAATGATTTTTTTTGTTTTTTCCCTTTTTAATACGAGAAAATTATTAATTTCAAATCCAATGTTTTTTTTTTAATACAAGAAATTTTGTTTGCCGGTAAAATAGTTTAGTTTAATAATTATTTGTCATAATAAAATAAAATTGGAACTTTGCAATTGTGAAATTATTAATTTCAAATGCAATGTTGTTTTTAATACCAGATTTCTTGTTTGCCGGTAAAATAGTTTAGTTTAATAATTATTTGTCATAATAAAATAAAATTGGAACTTTGCAATTGTGATATGTTTAAAGATGTTAACTTTTTCATTTTATATTTATAATTATCACAACTGCTATTCACCCTATCTTGAATTATAGTGTAAACTTGTGAAAAACAATATTTATAATAAATAACTGTGATTCTTTAGTAAAGGAAAAAATAAACTTTATGATTTTGATAAAAAAAATTAATAATTAATTTTAATTAAAAATATAAATATATTTAAAAATGGTTAAATATAATGTATTTATTTTAATCTAATAAAATAAATAAAATATAATTTCATAATTTTAATTTAATTATTAATAAATACTGATATATTTATATAAATTAAATGGGGTAATTCATGTGCATCAAAACACTTAAACACTTGTTTTATAATACATATTATATTGTCTTAATTAAAAAATTAGTAAGCTCAATTAAATCATTATTGGTAGTAGTAGTATTATGTGAGTCGAATAGTATACATTTAATAAGATCAGTAAGAAGGTTCTTAAATATGGAGATTTTTGACATGCAAATTGGCTATGTTACAATATCATGGCTTACTAATACCACATGCACAAAAATCATAAAGACATGACTACTTTTGAGATAAATTTAGAGCTTTGATTTGTGAAACTAAGAATATTTTGGAATATTTGTGCAAGTTAAATCCTCACCATCCACTTAATAGTTATTGATAATTAAATTCAAATTCTAAAGCACTTGACCTAATAATTAGGTAGATGATAGGGGTTAACCTCCATGGAATATTCTTAGTAGTACTCATATATCAAAATTTGAAATGTACCTCAAGAGTAATTATGTTCTCTCTACCCTTTTAATTAAATTTATTAATCAAAAAATGGCATATAGACAAACATCATATGAAATAAGTTAGTGTTCTTTAAACATCCCTAATATATCAATACAACTTATTAAACTTATTGGGTAACGATCTCTATGATAAAGTTGGGGTGAATCTTGTGACATATTATAAGATCGATTAAATCATTATTATTACTAGTATTATGTGAGTGGAATATTATACATTTAATAAGATATGTAAGGGATTCACTAACACTTTATTATAGATATTTTTGACATGCAAATAAGCTATGCTACAATATCATGGCTTACTAATACCACATGCCCAAAACCATAAAGACATAAACTACTTTTGAGATAAATTTGAAGCTTTGATCTGTGAAACTAAGAATATTTTAGAATAGTCTATGCAATTTAAATCCCTACCATCCATGTAATAGTTATTTATAATAAAATTAAAATTCTAAAGCACTTGACCTAATAAGTAGGTAGTAATGCTCAGATGAAAGGTTGAGATTTACCTCAAGAGTACTTATGCTTTTTATACCCTTTTAATTAAATTTATTAATCCAAAAAATGTCATAAAACAAGCATCATATGAAATAAGTTATTGTTCTTTCAACATTTGGTATTGATAACCCCTAATATTGTAACAAACACAATTTATAGGTTAACAATCTCCATGATTAAGTTCGGGTGAACCTCCTCACATGTTTTTTTAATGTATATATGTTTCACTTATATATTAATTTTCTATAATTAACTAGCATAGATCCATCTTAAATAGGATCTAACATGAGTTGAGAAGGATCAAATTTATTCACATGCAAACTTCTTTAGAGTGAAAAATACAATGTGTTATTTTTCATTTTTTAAATTGTATTTGTGAATGCTAAATAAATTATATATAGGACCAAATAAACATTTTAACCATATGAACTTTATTTTTTTAGCATTTTAACAACAAAACTTAATTTTTTCACGACATATATATAATTGTTTTGAAATGATACTTAATTGACATTAAAATAGTTTACCTAACATGTACATCAAGATATTTTATCACTTAATATTACTAACAATTTTATTTCATTTTATTTTATTTCTAATTATTTTACAACATATTCGTTTTCTTTTATTACAGCCCACAATATTTTTCTATTTAGAATATAATTTTATTCTTTATTTTTGTTTTGGCTCAATAACCAATAGTATATATGTTTAATGCATGTATTAATTCTTTCTATAATTAATATCCAATCCATCTTAAGTGCATATCTAAGCACAAATATTTTGATTTGTAATATTATTTTATAGAACAAAACACACACACACACACACACACACACCATGTTTTATTTTTCATTGTTTAGAGTGAATTTTTATATGCATTACTTAAATTTTAATATGCCATGGTACAACTTGTAAATATTTATTTATCGTAGATAAGAAAGAAACTATTTTGTTTTATGGGTCAAGTGAATAATTATTAAAAGGAAACATGTGTTTAATATATTAAATGCATACATGCTTTATGCAATTAGCCATAAGGTCACATTCAGAAGTAATATTGAGAAATTTCACATTCTAGGTAGTTGGAAATAGTTATGGGTAAGGTGGTTACTTGCCTAAGCTCCACCTTGAGAATAAAAATTCTCATTGGTAAGAGGGAGCCAAGAGGGTAAGAGAGGAACTTGCAAAAACCTATAGGAGATAGATTATAACTTGGAAAAACTTCTAACATGATACAAATCCTTGAGTTGGTCGGCTAGCGGAATTCCAACTAAATACTGTGTGCTTTGTTTGTGAGAACCCTAGACTAAGTCTGGTTGGGATCAAATAATATTTAGGATTGAATGTGTGCTTATTTTGAGAACCCTAGACTAAGTCTTGGTGGAAGCAGATAATCTTTGGGATCAAAATTGTGCAAATCATTGTTCTGAAATAACTTGGATGTGAAGTTGGCTCGGGAGGAGAGGCAGTGATGTGACTGGTCTCGTTAGTTGGGAGGAGCATTCTTTCCCTTGTCACTTTGGGGCTACCTTGAATAAGTAAAGGACCGAAAATGAATAAGTATTGAACAAGTTTACTTTACTTGTTGGTTAGTAATTTAGAAATCGTGATCTCTTGTATTGAGTTGTGAAATGGTTTAGGAAATTATGTAATTGTTCTATGATAAAATAATGTTTTCTAGAAACAAATCCTAGTATGCAATTTATAAGTAAGCAAATATGATTAAGTTTGTTGTACAATATTATAAAATTTTCATTACATTTGAATTGTTACTTATTTTTCCTAGGTTTCATATCTGAAATAGAAAGGAGGATTGATAATAACGGAAACATTTGAGAGAATTAGGTTATATATGAGGCCAAGTTGACAGAGTCAACAACCCATGTTCATTCACTATCTCCCTAAAGTGTCATTCCATAAGACCATTATTATTCTTGGAAAATATTAAGTAAACATTTAAAAAAAAAATATAACTTATGCAAGTACACTACTACATAAAGGGGGGTTTTAAGACAATATTTGAGACAATTTTTCGGTAAATTGTCTTAACTTGAGACAAATAAAAACTTGTGTGTTGTCTTAAATATTGTCTTTAAGAAGGTGTCTCAAAAATTATTGTCTTAAAGGCTATTGTCTTAAAAATTATTGTCTCAAAGATTATTGTCTTAAAGATTATTGTCTTAAAAATTATTATCTTAAAGATTATTGTCTTAAAAAATAGTCTTAAAGATTGTTGTCTTAAAAAATTCTCTATAAAGACAATATATAACACAAGCATTATTGTCTCTTAGGAGACAATTTCATTTTTGTCTCTTTTGAGACAATTTCATTTCTGTCTCTTTAGAGATAACACTCGGATTAGAGACAATATGTATTTACTACTAGCTATTGTCTCTCTAGAGACAATATTTTTTTTTATTATTATTTAAAGATCACTTTTGTCTCTCTAGATACAATATAAAACAATGAATCCAGAAATATCTCACCATTGAAATAAATCGTTATAAAAAACATTTAATTAAAAATAAACTACAAAATTGTTGATTACTTCATGTTAGCGCATAGTGGAATTGAACCACCAACCTCCTGCTTGTAAGGCAAGTGCTTTTCCATTGAGCTAGCACACTTTACAGAATTATGTGAAGAGTTGTGACAATCCTGAAAACTACATTTATAGCCATCGATTAAAATAAAAATAAAAAATCTAACACATGATCTATAATCTTTATAATAATTATAGTGATGCAAACCATATTTTTAACTTAGTAAAACTCGAAATTTCCCCAAAAGGTACAGAGAGAGGTGGACTATATCTCTAGCAAAAAAATTCAAAGTATTCTATTAGTATACAACTAAATGTTCATGTATACAAGCTATCTTGCTACAGTCGCATATCCCTGTGTTGGGATTTCATTCCATGTTACGACTTCTTTTTCTTTATCTTCTTCTCCACGCGTGTATGTATCTATTATTGTGTATATGCACCCATATAATATTCCATAACAAAATGTCTTTATTTCCAAATGTAAAACAAACATAATTATGATTTGTGAATCCAAAATCTACGATTAATTCATTATAAAAGAAAAAAAAATGATATGGAGTGGATATATTCTCTTGCACCTTTGCAATGAGTTTTCCCTACTTAAAATTTAATAGACCTGGAATATGCTTTTCCTTTGAATTTTAAGCTAGATAGATTCATGACTCCATCCCAACTCCACAATTATTAGCGGCCCTCTATGGCTTGGGAGTTCCACACGAGCTATTTCTTATGACATTGAAGAGTACTGATGACTGAGAACATGTGCTAAAAATGCCATATATGTTGCTACTAAATGCAAAGATATTTCATGATAATGAAAAAATAACAACAAGTTTCTTATTAAACAAGTGGACGTTGATTATAAAAAAGAGAGGATGACATAATGGAAGACAAACTACTCTTCAGTAGCCATTCCCAAGAAACCATGGCGCACACTCAACAAAATAAATAAGCATAACATGTGAAAAACTGCAAACTATGAACTGTAAAGAAAAAGGTTAAAGAACTTCTTACCACAATTGCTCCAATATGATCTATCCACCAGTACACATTACTTTCAAGAATTGTAGCAATTAGATCAATTGTGTTGGTGATCACGTCAAAGAAATGATCTTGAGCATATGCCTTCACAATCTCATTAGTAAAACTTCAACAATGCATTACGAGGAACAACTTCACAAAAGTAACTAAAACCATAATTCCAACCACCCAATGCCATTTGTCACCATCTAAAGATAAACCATCCTCCTGTGGAAATTTGGAAATAGAGTTGACAAAAGTTAATTCCTTGTATGCAAATTGGAAAAATAGTATGTCTCTCAAAATACAATACACAAAATTCTGACCCTAAGGTACATGATAGAGCAATCAACAGTATGATATGAAGCATGGAGAAGCAAATCCATGGCTAATATGAGTTCAAGGTAACTTTTAAGACAAGGAGTAGGATTATAATTGCGCAAAAAAACAACAAGAGTATGTAAAATGATTTATAAAAAAACAAAACTGTAAGATTTAGCATACAAGTAGGTCCCAAGAAAGGTGCTTGGGTTTTTGGTGTTTGGGTGTTGCAAGCCCATGCTTCCTTTTAATCTATATTCATAAGACTAGCATTTGTAAATAATTGGGTACTTGCAAGAGTTAATGTCAATATAGGAGGGTTTCTACTAATGCCCATACATGAAAACAAGTCAAAAACCTTTTAATCTATATTTGAAAAATAGAAAGCAATTCTGCGAGATATCAAAGAATATATAAAACCATAAATGTAGGATTTGAAAACTTAGTTTTCCTGTGAGAGATTATATAAACTTCAAATGTAAAAAGAAAATGTCCAAACATCTCTAGTAGTGAAACAACAATATGTTTGACCTACAAAATCAAGACCATAAAAATTCTATTAATGTCTAAAATAGAGCCCCAAAAAATCCTTGTTAATTTTAGGGGAGGTTATTCTTTAATGCGATTCATACATCGTACAAGTAGAAAGATAGCGCCATACAGAATCAATGAAGCAAAAGGATGAAGCCTAACTAACAAGTGCATTATGATGTTATGGAAGGAGGAGGTTGCATGGAAAATTCACTCAACTAAAAGCTTAGAACAAAGAAAGACATCAGTTAATTTGGTTATATAATATCTAAATAAAATTCCAACTAAATTGGACATGTTCACCACTTCCCATATAATTTTAGCTTCCATCTTCATGCAACATCAATTTCAATAACAACAGACATGAACTCTAATAAGTGTGCTTCAATTTATGTAGGTTGGGTTGTGATCTAGTAGAAGCTTGATGTGAGTCTACCCCAACTAAACCAGGTTTGATTCTCAGTGTATGCA
This sequence comes from Pinus taeda, assembly GCA_000404065.3. NCBI lineage: Eukaryota > Viridiplantae > Streptophyta > Pinopsida > Pinales > Pinaceae > Pinus > Pinus taeda. Next base: position 84,858 of record APFE030156872.1, read on the forward strand.
TGGTTGGGCATCCCCAAAGTGACACATATCAATAATTTTTCACCCACTCAGGCCAAAGTTTGCATAGTGGTTCAAAAAATAAAAGAGGAGGTGATGCTTCAGTATGTATTCAGGTTGGATGGGAGGGAGTGCCTTGGAAAGAAGTTTCTATAAAGAAAACAAAAATAAACAATATCAAAGCATGATATAAACATGGTACAAAATATTAGGACAATCAACTGGCCATGTAGATGGTCTCACTTTTTAGACCATATATATTGTGGTTGATATACACCCATGGCAATCTCAATATCTCTTGAACCATCCATTAAACATTGGTTAATATTTGTAGGTTAGTGTTTTTCTACAAAGAGTAACTACCCTGTTGTATATTGGTTGTAGTGAGCTTGTATTTTTTGTTTTGGTTGTGACGCTTCTTTTATTTTACATTCTATGCTCTTGGCTTATATACATCGCTAAAATATATGTTGATGCTTTGGAGTACTGCACTACTTCAGCATGTATCCTCAAAACAGTTTGTAGATCATCTTGTAGAAACAATCAACTTTAACTTTGCGGAAGTTACTCCTCTTATCAATTTGGAAGAAAAACACTCATCTTGCATTTTCCTATCTAAGATGAAGCGAATTTCATCCCATCCATTCTAGAATGCACTTGCAGCTACTTCTACCTTTACATTGTTTACATTATGTAGGAAATGTAGAAAATATGAAGCCATTTCCACCGAAAGGATGACGATAAATCTGGTTCAATATTGTACACAGTGGAAGATTTGCAAGTTGTTGAGAAAATAAAAATTGAAAAAGGAAAACCCTAAAAATTGGAGGGAAAACCTCTTAGACGCAAAGCCTGAGCTCAAATGAACATATTTTGAGAGAAATATTTAGCTATTTTGGATTTGTCAAAAAGGCTAAATGTTCAATGAGGAAAGTGGTCTCGCTGAAAATTAGTTTTTACCAACAAAAACTCTTCTCGCGAAAACAAAAAATAGAAATGAAATGAAAAAATAAAATCTCTTTTTTGAAAAAAAGGAAGAAAATACTACTAATTTTTAGGACCAAAACCCCAAAATCCCCAAATTGGTGAAGGCGTCTGATCTGTAAGAATCTTTGTAAATGAATGTTTGTACCTTTTTTATCGTTGGCGCACTTGGCATATAAGTGTGGATTTTAATGGTTAAAACTACTTATGTCATGGAAAAGGGAAAGAACATTTTGGAACTCTAAGGCGAGATAAGTTATGGAATGATATAAAGGGATACCCTTACCTTAGGGGTATTCCTACTATACTTTTTAAATAAGAAAAATGAATGCATAAACAAAAGCTAGTATTGTCCCATGATATTTTTGAAATTGCAAGCCTATATGATTAGCCCAAGATTGTTTTCCAGGTAAAATCTGTGTACCCTCTATGGTTAAATGCCTCTTTCTATCTATTTTTAGTACCATGTTAGGAATTTTCTTCTTCATAGTGATGGAGGCCAAGCAGTGTTAAAGAAATTTTAGTGCTGCACAGAAATTCTCACAATATGAAACCAACTTAGAGACATGAAGAGGAAAGCACACTAAATTCCAGATCGGCTAATACTTGCACTATTTTTACATGAATTCCCTAAAATTCCAAATCAATTCTCTACAACTAATCGAATCATACTCCAATTGCAAATCACTTCTGTGATTTTATATAAAAAAAATTGTGACTTGGTTCAGTTAATAGTCATTGTAATTTCAAATCAAATCAAGGATCCTAGTTGAGCCATATAAGTGACTTTCTTTTTGCATCAGAAATCCAAATGAAAAAGCGCCACTACATATAGAGCCATGAGTAGAAATAAAATTAGTCCAATAAATATAGAAATTACCTTAGGCACACTTCTACGGACCAACAATTTTCCAAATTTTGTAGTCAAGTAGTAGGTGTTGATGCCCATGATACACAATGTTATGAAACTAGCTCACAAAAATATAAAAAAGATAGATAAAAGCCTTATAAATAAGCCTCTTCGAGGGGGAAACCTCCTTTATATTACACAAATGAACAATTATTAGATGATACAAATGAAAAGACTTTCTTTCTATATATAGGAGTCTAAAGGGTCATAATATAATCAGAGCCGACATAACAATAATAATGTAAGCACACAATAATAAGCATAGTGGGCTTCTATGGGGCACAACAATAATAATATGGGGATTACATGGGCACAAAAATATAATAAGGGGGTTATACTAATAACAATAAGGGGTTACACTAGCAGTATAGGGACCTAACATGTTTGTCTCCTTCAAAAATTGTTGTCCTCAATGCTTGAGTAGTTCTTGGTGTTCTTGTATAAAATTCTTGTCTTCCCATGTGGAATCTTCAGCAGGTAAGTTCTTCCACTTGATGAGATACTATGAAATTGATCGATTTCATAGCTGTCGAGTTATTGTTTTACTGACTGCTCCAGGCTCCAATATGATTTTTCCTTCCTTGTCAAGTTCTATCAATATTGTTTGAACTGAGACTTCTGCAAATTTTGAATGAGTGGCCACACTTCTTTGTCCTTCTTCCATTCATACCTTGTTTTGTTTATCCAATCTGGTTGGATAATAGAAATGGCACACAACAATGCTTCCATATCCTCATCCTTTCTTGAGAGTGCATTTGCCACAACATTTTGCTTCCCCTTTTTATAGATGATATCAAAGTCATAACCAAACATCTTTGTGACCCATTTTTGTTGCTCTTTAGAGGATAATATCCGTTCTAAAAAA
>APFE030156877.1:0-16175 GCA_000404065.3 Pinus taeda
TGGTTTTCGGTCCATGGTTTTTGGACGCGATGGTTTTCAGTCCATGGTATTGGATGCTTCGGCATGTATAAATATGTATTGTAACATTGAAAGGAACATAATGAAAAATCAAGCTGGTAGTCCCGGTTTTGGGATCCAGGGGAAAATCTCTGTGCATATGTGTTTTATGTGTTATGCTCTCGCATTGTTTATTTTCTTTGTTTTAGAATTCGTATGCAGGTAATTTCTGTACAGGATTAAAACCTACAGTCAAAGGGAGAAAATATCTTGGGCCACCCTTTTCCCTTGATGTCAAAGGGGGAGAGTGACTTGGTGCTGTTGTTGCCATCAAGTCCAAAGGGAGAGATTGTTGGCATTATGATACAGGTGTTGTCCTTGATGGCAACTCACTCAGATGAAAGATTACAATGCAGCATGTCAATAGCAAAGAATTAAAGTTCAGACTACAAAGAATGAAGAAAGAGAGGTATAAATAGGTTCACCTTGACCAAGATGCGTATAAACGTAGGATTACTGAACAAAAGGAGCGTATACATACGCACACACTTTCATAGAAGGAAAAGTGCGTATATATTGGGAAAACAAAGTTTTTGGTCCAAGGTATTTCTTGGTCCAAGGTATTTGACCCAAGGCAATTGGTCTGAGGTATTTGGTCCAAGGTATTGGTCTTAAGTAATTTTGGTCCATGGTATTGAGAAAGGGCTAAAAATATATAAAGAGGAGAAGATCATTAGGCCAAGGGGTGCAAGAATATGAATATTTTATGAAGTGTTGAATCATATATACAGGTTAATGAGCCTCTGATGGTTTGCTTGATTTGATCTAAGGATGCACATATAAGGCTGATGAAGGTTGATGGACCGGGATCATAAAGGCTTAAGAGTATTATCATTATGTGCTTTGATCTTGAACAGTCTAGATCTGAATACTGATGCATGTTTTATTCTATAAATGTGATGATCTGGGTACGACTGAAGTCTGGAATATTTGTAATGTTTAAGTTATCATTTACAGATCTGTACATAGGTTTGCCTTAGTAAAAGAGCATATACACACTAGTTCGACACATGGAAGTAGCGTATACCTTATGAAGTCTGATGTTTAAATTTTCGGTTGTTTCTATTTGCTATTGCAGAGTTCTGGGTTCTACTTTGTGTTCTAGTGATTGTATTCTGATGACAATGTTCCAAATGATCAGATTGATCGTGATTTAGTGATGATGGGTGATCAAGTGATTGATTGATTTAGTTGTGGTTGATTCAAAAAGTGATGATTGGTTTTTAGTGATTGGTTGATGCAGATGTATTTGAGGGTAGTATTGTAGTTATGATTTTCTGAGTTTCAATGTTGTTAATGGGTCCAGTGTGAAAATTGGATGAAACGTGGCCTTTAGAGTGTGGTGTTGTATTCCAGGAGTATCCAATCTGAAAATTCATGAAACATGGTCTTGATGGAAGAGTATAGTTTTTTGTAGGCTGGCACCTACGTACTAGTAAACATATTAGATAGTATAAGAGCTAGGGGGTTGTAGCTCCCTTCTAGTAGTAGCTAGAGAATGAGAGAAGGTTGTAGCCTTCTACAGGTGGGTGCCTACATACTGGTATGAGTATGCACCAGTACAAGATTGTAAACAAATTTTCTTATTATTAAAAAGAAGACAGAGACGAAAATAGCAGGTGGTTTTTACCCACGTTGGGTTTCCACCTTATATCTTGGTGTTCATGTGTGTTGCTTATGTGTGATGATTTATTATGCTTTTATTGCACTATCTAATAAATCTCCGATATACTAGTTTAAGCTAAATACATGATAAATTGTCTAAATCAAAAGTTCTCTGCATATACGCTGGTTTCTTTAAGTACAGTCGCATGTACACGCTAGTTCACTTCACTGAAGTAGCATATATAAATATGTTTGGGAAATAAAATTATAGATCTGATAATACTAATTCAACCCCCTCTCAGTATTATTTTCAGCAATTGGTTTCCAAAAAAGAAAAGAAGAACTCCAATAAGAAATGCTCCATTGCTTTCCATGTGACAAAGGAAAAAAGTCAAATGCGAAGGACCTAGAGGGACTCTCCTGAGGTACAAGAGCAAGGTTTATATCAATGAAAGTTACAAATTGTGATTTTTTTTGGGATTTGTTCCAAGAAAACTGTGTCTGGGCTGAATCTATTAGGCTCTCAATAAATTGTTCTTACCTTCCTTCACTACCACTTACACATCCATCTAGCCCAAGCAAGCAAGAATCCATCCCTGGTTCTTATCCTAGTCGACGAGCATAAATATAAGGTTGAATAAGTCAACTTTAGTTTAAACCATCCATCCCTATTCATAAAGCCCAAGCCAACAAGTAGTGCCAAGTTATTTCATTGTCTCGAGCTCGCAAGAATCAAGAGAGATACAAGTCTCAAGAGATAAAATCCTAGGTCTCTGGTTCATTGATCTTCTTGTTATCCTTATTGTGTTTCCTACCAAATATTCTCTCTATTGATGGTGGGTAGATATATTAACAGACCTCTCCTCCCCTATTGTGGATTTCAATAAAAAAATTGATTTGTGGGCGTGATTCAACCTCTACCAGTCACGAAATCAATTTTTGCATCTCATTCACCCCATACCAAAGATGAAAATCTAACCTTCTTCCATCCTTTTTGCACTACTACTATTTATAATAGTTAGAGGGAAGGGAGAAAAAAGTAGGAAGCAAAGAGAAGGGATTTTCCATAGTCTGGAGGAAAAACAACTCACCCTAGGATACCAAAAACTGTTAAGCAATAGAGGGAAACAAGAAAGGGGATCTATATCTTTCCAGTTCAATGAGGTATTTCATACTTAATTTATAGATTTGTACATGTTTCCATTTGCTTGTTTGAATTGTATTTTTTTGTTTTTAATTTCAAAATTATAAAAGAAGAAATTTCACACACACCACACACACGTGCGAATATATATATATATATATATATATAATATATATATATATATTATTGTCTATGTATATGTCTTATGTCTATGTATATGTATATGTATAGGGCTTCTTTATTGAGAATAGAAGCAGTGAAAATACTAGAAGGTATGGACTTGTCCATTCTTAACAAATAGGTGGAGGAAAAATCTACTAAAGAAACTAAAATAGTCCAGCCAAATCAACCCCCTCAAATGGAATTGATTGATTCCCCATTAAATCCTGGATCAAGAAAAAGATCTAGGAAAAACCAATCACAATAACCTCTAAGAATGTGGAACAAGAATAGAGACTTCTAATTTCTTAGCCACTCTTGAGGCACAAATTTATTCCACCACCAGTACATGTTATGCATCTTGCATTGGTACATACAAAATTGAGGTAGAATATGATGTTGTCTCTGAGAATATCAAAATGATAGATGTCGGGAAACTGATCAATTGTAGTTTTAAGGAATCATGCCTTCAATTATTCACAAAGCATCTACATCTTCCATAATCAAAGATACCCATGCACCCTCAAAAGGAAGTCATCCATGACAAAAAGATTGAATTTTGGATAGGCTGGGCAATAAAGCAATTAAAAAAATGAATGACTAAAAAATACAAGACATTCCATTATAAACAAATGAAAAAGATAAACCAAATTGATGTAAGCATGAAAGTATGGAAAAGGCTTGTGAAATCATATGATAGAGAAGTTGCACGAAGGAATTCCGACGAGGAGACCACACGAGTATTTAAATTTGGTCATAAGATTATTTCAAATTCATTAAATTATTTTTACATTTTACTCGTGCATAATTCAATTGAATTAGTGTATGTTTTAGGACAAGGCCTCAAAGTCCAAACTTACCAAATTTCGTGCCACACATCGCAGTGGAAAGACATGTTTATAAGCCTTAATACGCAAATTTGTAAGTATATTTAATATATGAAATTATATTTTTTTAATTTTGTACAAAAAAGTAAATGATTGGATATTAATTAATTTAACTAGTCTACTTGCCATGTTTTGACAAGAGCAACAATATGGCCATTATCCATCACAATTGGAATTCGATATGATACAAGAGAAAACGTTGTCTGATTTTATTATCTAGATGGAGAATAAGGTATCATTAGTTGGCTTTCAATAACTTAGTTGGATATTGTTACATTAATATGTCATTTTTCATTTCTTGTGTTGAGTTGTTTAGCTTGAGTTCTTTTGTGCTCCCATTAGTATTAGCACCCTTATAAATCACCAACCTTTCACTATGATCAAGTCCTTATAAATCAATATCCAACCATGGATTTATAAAGTCCTTTGCCAAAATCCCTTGGTCAAAGGAGAGATGAAAGACCATGTAATAGGTAACCCATAGACAACAAACCTACAGGTTGACAAAGCATAGTGAGTACCTGTAGATTGCAAGGCAAGAGTATAGAAATCCACCAATGACAAGACACGAGTATAGTGAGCCTCCAAGAACAATACACAAGTTATAATGAGCCTCCAAGGACAAGACACAAGCCATAATGAACCCTCCAAGGACAAGACACATGTCATACTGATCCTCCAAGGACAAGACACATGCCATACTGAGTCTCTAATGAGCATAAAAAAGACATAACAAACCTAGAAGGAGCAAGAACAAATGTAGCGAAATTCTCCACACAACTATAGAGCCAAACCAATTGTGAAAGATCAAGATAAATATGTCATAATCAATGAAGGAGCTCATATATATATATATATATCCAACATCACTCTTACATGACTTTATATTATGGTCGACTTTCACTTCACATAACCAACATCTAGATTGGGATTTTACATGAATTTATATGGTTCACATAAGGATTTTATATGAATTTCTCTTTTGGACATTTATGGCCTATTTGATTCCAATTAAACCCACATAGTTTTATATGGTTTACACTCAATTTTCATGTGAATTTCTCTTTTGGACATTTATGGCCTGTTTGACTCCAGATTTGTTTCCTCACTCAATCTAATATTTTATGCTAAAGTATATATATCTATAGATATTTTAAAGTTTTTGTTATTTATTTTTTTCTTTTCTCCAGCCATCCTTTTGAGTGTCCTCAATGAAAATCCAAAACACTTGTTTTTGGTAATTTATTTAGTCCATAAATTAATTCCTAATTTGTCTCTTTCTTATTTTCTTGTCAAGGAAAATATTTATTGAAATTGCACATGTGTTACACACATGGTTTTCCAAATAATTCAATGAGAATTGACATAAACTATGACCTTTTGGTCAATCATTCAATAGATTAGGATTAAGACCAAAATGCCTCAATCCTCTAAGCATTAGTTGCAAGAATGCCCTAGGGTCCATAAGGAATATAAATTGAATATATTTTCCATGTTGTAAGTGGTATATATCAAAGGTTGTTTGAGTGATCCTCTTGGATTGGGATTGTTGGTGCCTTATATTTGAGCAGTGTGTCAAAATTACAGTGCTAATGTTGTATTTCTCTTTAGAACTCGTCCCCATAGTATTTAACATTGCTTGTGTTGTCTATTTTTTTTGTTGTTGAGATCTACAACCTTGGTAGTGATTTTCTATTCTTGCTATTGAACTCTACAACCTTTGTGGTAAAGGTGTTGAGTTACAATTTATGTTTCTAGGTGATTTCTCATGGGAGGGATTTCTTTTTGGTGTTCTTGAAGTTTTCTAAGTTAGTTGAAAGGATGGTTAGAGACATAGTTCAAAGTTGATATTGTCTAGCATATCATGTTATTGAGTTACTAGGCACACTTGTAGATATTAAGTATTTTTCTTATGATGTTTACTCTAAATATTGAGCCAATGGGAGCCTCAATGATAGGGAAACCAATAAATCTTGTGAAAGAATTAGTTTTTTGAAACAAGAAGATTGGTGTTGTGTTGTTCACTTTATACAATTCTTTATCATATACTTCTTCATAAATCTTCATAATCTTCCAAGAACAATTTTTCCTTCTTTCCACTCACTACCCATTTGATTACAACGTTATCCAAAAATTAAATGTGAAAGAATGGTCATAGGGAGAATTGAGCGCAACGAACCATTTTGTTTAATTTATAAGATACTTCTCTTGAAGGCCTAAACTGTGATAATAATGAGAGAGGGGGAGAGAGGATATCCTTGTCTAGTTCTTCTTGGGCTAGAGAACAAGTAATAAAGTGGGTCTTGAACAAAAAATGAAGGGGTGAAGGAGCACTCTAAAATTGACTTGGCTAGGTTTGGGTGAGACCAAATTTTTGGAGCATCTATGTAAGGACCAATTGATATTATTAAAGGATTTTTTTTCATGTTTTTAAAATTTTCTTTGGTTATGTATGTTTGCTATGGTAGTGTAGTTTATTTTGAGAAATGATAAATTTGTTTGCAACCTTACATACCCAAGATAAATCCACATTTTTCATTTGGAATGGGGAGCTTCACTTTGGAGGCAAGTATTTTAGAGGGAAGTAGATAAATATTAAATCATATTGTAGAGAGATGGGTTGCAAATGTATGATATCATTTGAAGATTAATTGTTTAGAATTAAGCCAAGAAAGCTATAGTCCAAATAATATAACTCTATTTTCATTCTTTTATGATTCTTCAACTACATTATGAAGGTATTTCTTGATGTTCATGAACATGCGATGAAATAAATCAATTGAGAAGTTACAAGGGATATGGAAATCTATAATGAGGGATATAATCTTCCTATTCATGTAATATGTGATAGTCTCAAGGACAAGGGGAAGATATGATCTAGAATTTATTTCTTGTTGCTTCTTGTCTTTAAGAGAAGGTTTTATTGGGCCTTTCTAGGGAACCAATCATGCTTTGTCAATGCTTGCCACTCCTTGGAGATAAGACAAGTCATTTTTATTAATGTCCAACAAATGACCAAGAAAACGGTCAATGAGATTAGGGGTTGCAATCAATTGCCAATAAACTAAGGGAGTGTCTAGAGCAATGGTAGATGCTAATAATATGACTAAAATGGAAAGATAAAATTACCGATAAAAGATTGAGACGAAAAATCTAGGTGCGATATAGGAGGAAAACTCTAAGAGGTTTGAAGCCTTAGCTCAAAATCAACAATATAATTGTAAATAAAATAAGTAGAGGAAGGAGAGGTAGACGAAGTATGTTTGTCTTTATTTAACACTGTGAAGTGGCCCATGTAATACTTGATAACGTCCCTTGGAGAGCATCTAGGGTTGTGGGGTCTGGATTTACAATCTTGTGAGGAGGTTTGGAGTGAAATGAACCTTCTCTCATAACATTGGTTTCTTAGTGGAGTCAGTGGGAATTACTTCATATGGTGTGGGTTTTCCTTTGAAATATCCTACAGGAGGGTGTGCATTGCATATATTAGTTTAGACATGCTGAAAGAAAGAAGTGATGAGCTTGATAGTATTGGGCTTATAGAGGTCACTCAAAGTCTTCCGTTTGTGTATCATCACTTCACATATGCATAAGGTTAATCATATTTGGTATTTGTAGCAAAATAAATTCACAAGAGATTCCTTATGAGTCTTAGAACAAGTTAATGTCACCAAACCTTATTGTGTATTTGGTGCATTTGAAAACAAAGTGTGTTAGAAAATTATATATTATAGAGCAATGGAACACATAAAATATTGTAGAAATATAAACACATAAAATGCATAAAACAAGAGAGACACAGATATACATGGTTCACCCAGTTTGGGCTACGTCCATGGAGAAACAACCAGTCCTTCTTTTTTATATTATCTTGCAAACTGAAGAGATACAACCTACAACAGATCTGTTGTAACTCCCTCTTCGCTCTCAATCTCCTCTCTCTTCCACACTTAGAATATAGCTCTACATAGATGCAATACAATTCCCTCATATATAGCAAGGGGTTGCCTTCTAGGGAAAAAAACCCTATATTAAACATAACTTCTACCATCAGATCTTTTCTTGATGAACAACCTAGATTGACTATGAAATTACAATATTTTACAAGGCAATTTTACATCTATTCTTAGGTTCGGGGGCACTGCCCTCGATCCCCCTGCCAGGGGGGGCTCCCAAAATGTCGCAGCCACCCCCCCTGGACCCCCCCTGTAGAGAATATTTTACGGGCAGCATTTCCGTCCCATTTCGAACTGGGGTCCAATGCAGCGATACCTTTGAATACAGAAGATAATCAGGCTCCAAACCCAACAAAGTGTTCCTTGGATTTTATCAACTATTTATGGTGAAGCCATTAGATCATTTTGGAAAGATGGATGAGGTGGTTCATGTCGATCCATATATGGTGGGACCCAAACTACAATATACTAAGGGTGATCTCAAGACTTTTCACCCAATTGATTTAGATCTAGTTGGACCATTGTAAACTTTCGTGTTGGGGCCAAGAGTCCAACAGTAGGTCGAATTGAGTGTTGTGAATGCATGCCAATAGTTGTCGGGGATCCCTGACTACCTTGTTGATATATCCTTTAGTGGATATAACTATAGGCATTTGAAGAGTAATTGGAGGGAGGGAGATTGATTTGAAATGGATCTAAAAAGAAACAAAAATGGGATAAGGATTAGTACACCCAAGTAGTCAACAAAAATTGAGGGTTAGAAAGAGAAAAAACAAAAATAAAATACAAAGATTAAAAAAAATTAGATGAAATAAAAGAATAAAAATGTGAATGAAAAAAAATAAAATAGGAGAGAAGAAAGATCGGGAATGGGAAATGAAAAAACAAGGATGCTTGGCCTTCTAGTTACCCATAGCTCTATGTGTAGAGTCTTGGATGTAGTTCAAAAAGGGTCTTTTGTATGAGAAGAGAGGACACAAAAAGAATCCTTCTTGTGTAAATTTATGCATGGTTCACAGAGCCATGAGCCTACATTGTAACCCCATAGCTTTTGAAAATAAGGACTCAACAACCATTTGGAACTGGTTTTCTCATCTAGGTTTCCAAGGTAAATATTATGGTTAGTATGTCATGAATTCCTCTAATACTTTTGTGTGATGGTATTGTGGATTTTAACTAGTTTAGGGTTGTGGGCACTTGGTTGTACAATCTTGGGAAGATTTCTAGAGTGAAATGAAACTTCTCTCATAACATTGGTTTCTTAGTGGAGTCAGTGCGAATTAATTCATATGGTGCAATTTTAGCTTTGAAATCTCCGATAGGGAGGGTGTTCATTTCTTACAAAGTTGGTTTAAATAATTGTTATGATAAATTTTAGATCATTGCGATATTAATTTCTTTTTTGAGTCAATTCTTTCTCGTTGTTCTGCAAACCCCATTAGAAAAATAATCCAGATTATCCATTTAATGGTGTCCACAATATCAATGGATGTAATAACATGGACAATGTAATTTTCCAATTAGTTTCTCTCAGTATTTTGTAGATAGCATCCCATTACTACTTCTAGGGATAAATGGTGCTTACTATGGCTATATTCATCATTTTTTCAACTTGGATGTTGTCAAAAGGACAATTGGGTTGTTCATACTCAAGGACCTATGTGTAGTGTTATCCTACAACCATTGATTCTCAATTTCATTCAATTATGGGACAACAATTTGACATTTTGTTAATCCAACCATTTTAATTTGTGGCTAATACGTTACTGTCCATTTATAAGTAATTTCAAGTTGGGTGTTATCTTCTACGTGGATGAAAAAAGTAATGTTTAATAATTAATGAAATTGCGCTAATGAATGGTGGAGAATCAATTGCACTAGGATACATAGGTTGTGTGGTAATCATTAAGCCATTGATATTTCCTTTAGTGACACATTGCTAACTAAATTGTGTTTATGAATTATTTAATGACATGTTGTATGGTGTGTTGGCTTTGTTTGGGTTGACCACATAAAAATATCCCTCAAACAGATCCAAGTCCCGTCAACAAAACCATTTATTAACTTAGTTTGGGCTAACCCAGGTTTAGATTTTATTGTGCACCAACAAAACCCTCAATCACTAGCCCTCTCGGAATAGATATGCAAGTAGATCACAGTCTCACCTGACGTGATTATGGGAGGATGTAGAACCAGGTTTATGTAGCCTTGAGGGATGATGTGATGTGGTATTTTTATGTTCTTTTATCCTTAACAGACATAGATTACTTCACAAGGTTGGATTATCTACTTAACCATGTCATTAATAACCATAAACAATACTGTGTGGAAGTAAAATATAACCAAAATACTGAACAAAAAGCAAAAGATACATAATAATCATACATAAGCTCTCTCCATAAAAAAAAAATTATATTAATTCCTTGAAACAATTTACAATTCCTCGACCTATGCACCTAGCTGTAGGTGTCTGCACACTTAGCTACAGACTTTAGCTCTCTTCGCTCTCAGCCACGAAGCCTTTCCTTCAAGACAAAAACAAAGATTACATAGATAATTTCTTATGCTCCTATCATATCATTATTACTATCATTACTTCAACTTACATGCTTTCTCCTATATATACTAATTACATCAACCGGTACATCAAAATACCATGGTCCTCCTAAAAAGAATCAACTATTTCCCACACCCGTTACAAAAAGAAGGTACTTTGACCCACCTCGAAGCCCCTAAAACATCGCGCAGTATATAGCTCCATGGTACCATGCACTCTCCTCCCCAAAATAAAGATTTTTGACCAAAACTTGGGCCAAGTTGGGTTGTGCCCAATAGGCCCCCAACACTCACATGTGACTCATCCCAAGTCACTCAGCTACTTTACCTCGAATCTGTGTTGCGATTTTGTTGTAGGAGACGTTGTACTACTATAGTATCTCTGCTGCCTACTTATCTTCCCTGCACACTTATTCTAGTATTATCTCTATACTTGTCCTGCAGTCTTCTACAACACTGCTCCTTCATTTTGTCGAAGCTCCTGGAGCTTCCCATCCACTTCCTGCGATAGTTAGAGATCCTCCTCCTACCATGGTTGACTTCTCTCTGATAAAAGTTTCTCCTCCCTTATGGGTTCTTCTATCTATTTGTGAAGTGCCTTGCCTTCATTGATTCTAGCGAGCTTCTACGAGACTGGAAAAATCTTCGGAGTTACTTGAATCTCCTCTAGCTACTCTTGCTTTTATTGGATGTTTTCTTCTATCTTTTGTATGTTCGGATATTCTTGCAATGAAGTCCAAATCTGCAAGGTATCATCCAACAATTTTCCACACTCTACCATTGTCTCATAGATGTCTGTCACTGCAGTATTTAGGGCAATCTCCCTTCATCCGTGCACTTCTGGTGGTGTGGTTGATTGCAACTTCATTTGTATCTCACTGATATTTATTTCATATTAAAACTACACATCTACAATCTTCTTTGATTCCTTGACTGTAAGGTCGAGCTTCACGATCTTATCTTCTACTTATTCCTCCTTGTAGACATCCATGTTCGGAAATTCCCTGCAGGTGGATTTGACCACCTCTTTCAATCTTTATTGTTGTACCTCTGCTTGATCTTTACCCTTGATGGCTTGTTCCAGCTGTTTCTTCAGTGTAACACACTCTTATTATATGTTAATATTTAACTGTGAGGTGTGTTGTTCGCACTCCTTTAGCTCATTTATGATGCCTTGGTGCAGGTCATGTAATATCAGAAAGGGCAGTGCTCCCATGATCATATTGGCATGATCCCAAACTTTTTCTTGCTACTTGGCTTCGATGCAATCGAACTGTAGAGCTCCGATAGGTACCTGCATTATCCTCATCCCAAATTTCATCTCTATTAGTCTTTGTGGATGGAGTTCTTGGCCTATGATGCAGGAGCATCAAGACCATTTTCATTTGTAAATATGTGATAAAAGGGGGGTGTGATAAATTTTAATATTTTGTTATTTTTAATAAAATAGGAAAGTAAGGATTATGTAAATATTCTTTTCTAAATAAAAGGATATGAGAGAAATAATTTAGGAGCAAAATTTGGGATAGAATTTTATGTTTTTTCAGTTAAAATTAGGATAAGAGTGGAGAAAAAGCTTCAAGCTTTAAATCGTTATGTAAAAAAGGAAAAAGCCTGCTTTTAGTAAGAGATAAGGTCTAAGAAGACCTATCCCTTATTATATATAAATAAAGAGGCAGCTAAAGCTCTCACTAGAGAGAGGAGCAAGTGCCAAAGTATAATTTTAAAAACTCTTTGGCGTTTTAGTGCAATGGTTTTTATGATACTATGCATGTATCCAATAGTTGATTTTTAACTGTGTATTGGAAGGCTTGAATGGCCTTCACATTCACCGCTTGAGGATTTACTATTTGTGTGGGAGCATTCTGGTTATTATTTCATTGAGTTTGAGGATGTCGAGATGCGGAAGATGCAATTCGTGATCGTGATGGATATAAGTTTGATAAGCATCGTCTGAGGGTTGAGCTAGCCCATGGGGGCCAAGGGCAATTTTCATTCAGTGATCGCTATAGCAGTTATCGCATTGCATGTTGAAAGGCCTAAACCACGCCATTCTAATGAAAAACCAGTCAAAAGAGCGTGGCTGCTGTAGTTTATGGTTTTCTTGCTGTTTACGCAGAGCATATCCAATAATTTAATCCACTGAGTCACACAAACATTACGATCGTCACTCTAAAGTCCAAAATATCTGTAACAATCACGATGTGCGTGTTAAAGTCAAAATGATGTGGACGTTACAGCGACAGTCCCGTATATATTCCGCGCAATGTAAGGAACTACTACGCTCGTAAAATTTAAATCCCTGTAAACCAAATGTAGTCACATTCTATTTAATGCACAGGAGATTCGAGGTGGGTTGATAGAAGCTTTTGAATCCAAGTGGAGGACCGAGAAATCTTGGAGGAGAAGTCGTGGCGATCCAGAGGAATCGAGGAGAAGATGTCTGATCCATCAAAGGCGGATTAATTCACTAAAAAGGCAAGTTATTGAAGGAAGAGTCTCCGCATTATTATGCCAAATCTGCTTATTGAAGTAGGGTGAAATCACAGGGAGGCCAAGTTTATTCCTACAGGAATCAAGTCTGTATTGCTAATCCTAAAACAAGCTGAATTGTGTCGCTATAGGAGGTCGAGTTTAGATTCTTTTGGGTAAACTATGAATTTTCTACACGTTAGAAATAGTTGTCATAATTGATGACCCAACGTCAGAGAGTGGGGTTCAAATTGCACCAACACATAGCAAACCATTGGATTGAAAGGGTGGGAGAAGTACCAACCTAGGGAACGATATCTTTGGTGGTTTTCACATTACAACTGCGCAGTTTGGAGGAACAAATTGGTATATATGCATTGGTTCACAGATTTGGCTTCCATCTTACATCATTACTTGATTTTCTATCGCGAGAATGTCAACTCCATCTTTATTTCACAAGATTATTGATTTATTAGCTAGGTTGTAGAATTCAGGAGGCATGTGTGAATCGTTGAGTTGGGTTCTAGATTGGGTTATGTGGTATCAAAATCTCATTAAGCTGTATAATAATTGCAATGGTTATGCATAGGTTACCTTACACAATTGAAACAATAATTGGTTAATGGTTGTGATTCATTTTCATATGCACAGATTTTAAAGATCCTGGTATTTGTAGGCCCGACCTGCATCAGCCTATCTGCACTGGTTGTCTGAATGTTTACGCCAATATTTTCAATTCTCCAATACTTTGCTTGACACATGTTAGGAGTGTGCCATAGCGATCCTCTATTTTGTTCCATGAATTTGATGTGACTTCTTGAAATTTCTCCCCAATGTCATCTAGGTCCCCATCGGTAAGGACCAGTGCCATTGAGCCCTTGTATTTACCAGCTTTTTGCTTCTTTCTGCTCCTTGGCGAAGTTCCTCTCTACATATTTGTCCTTCATTTCTCTGTCTCTGTCTACTCCCTAGTCTACTCTTTGTCATGCTCCTGCTCCTGTTCTTGCTCTTGTTCATCCTTGTCTTTATTCTTTCCACTTGGTTCCCCATCCTGTAAAGTTTCTTCCTCTGCTTCACTATCTCCTGCATCTTTCTCCATCAGAGTCATCCATTCTATGGGCCACTGTTGTATTAATGTCGTAAGATCATCTTCGATGGCTAAGTATGGAAGATGATGCCATATCTTCATTATATCCTTTTGAGCCTATATATAGATCCTATGAAAGTCTGCTTTGAACTTCGCAACAGACTTATATTGCTAGTACAAGCTTGGTGACAGTCTAGGGTGTTGATTTACCAACATGTGTAAATCCATGTGATACAAGACAAATAATATTTTGTTCTCCTGTGCTCACAATGTCTACTTGGTATACTAGAGCAAGGCATACTGTGTGACTTCACACATGTCTACTTATACTAGAGGAAACTATGAATCCTCCAGCTCCTTCCATGCCAACAATGCTATGATCAAAATTAGCCATGCATAACGAAAGGTATTACCTTCCTCTTGAGCTTCCCAACAATCTTCTAGGAATTCTCTACCTAGATATCTGACCTAGTTGTACTAGACCCTGTTTTTTCACTGCACAACTGAGGAAACAACTACTATGGGGAATTCATTGGCTCAATGTTTTTACATAATCTTCCCAGCTAAGATATGAGAGGTGAAGTGTACTCCTTGGTCACTGATCGAATTTATGTCATAGCGTCGCATTTTCTTGACCAAGTTGAAATTCTCCTTCATGTTTTCCGCTATCACTTTGTTTTGATCCTTACCCACAAACTCTTCGGAGGGGTCCCTTCCTTGATATGGAAACCTGGTAATCCATGATATTAGCATCTCATCAATGGGGATCCTCTTTCCCATCCAGAGGCATCTGTTGTGCACCCGCACAAGCAATTATCTTACGCGTGCTATGTTAGGTGCACTTTTACCGAAGTGCAACATGTTTAGCATGTTCAGTAAGCCTGATCACTCCAACCCTTGTGCCCACTGATGTGGTTCCAATCTTGTTACTCCGCTATCTAGGTAATGGACCTACTTGAAGTACTCGATTGGTGAAAACTATGGGTATTTGTTACGGTCGTTGAAGTCGTTATCCTCGAATTTCAACTGTGGGATTGTTCCGAGAAATTCTCCTTCAAATGTTATTTTATTTGGTAGTAATGGTGTATGTTGGGTGTGGAGCCTGATTATCTTCTTTATTCATAGGTATCACCACATTGGACCCTAGTTTGTAATTTGTTGGCAACACCGTCCATAATATGTTTGCTGCAAGGGGGGTCTGGGGGGGCAACTGCGATCTTTGGGAGGCCCCCCTGGCGGGGGATTGGGGGCAACACCCCATAAGCTAAAAATAGATGTAAAATTGCCTTGTAAAATGTTGTAATTTCGTAGTAAATTTGGGTCGTTCATTGGGTGGATATCTAATGGTAGAAGTTATGTTTAATTTAGGGGTTTTTCCCTAGAAGGCAACCCCTCGCTATATATGAGGGAATTGTATTGCGTCTCGGTATATCTGTATCCTTAGTGACAAAGAGAGAGGAGATTGTGTGAGAGTGAAGAGGGAATTGCAACAGATCTGCTGTAGGTTGTATCTCTTTAGTTTGCTGGATAATATAAAAGGAAGGACTCACTGTTTCCCATGGACATAGCCCAAATTGGGTGAACCACATATATCTAAGTCTCCCTTGTTTGATGTGCTTTCTATGTTTATATTTCTGGAATATATTTTATGTGTTCCATTGCTATATAATATATAATTTTCTAACAACTAGTATCAGAGCTGAAGGTCTTTTTGGCTGATAAACTCACAGGAGAGAAGGGTTCCTGGTTCGAGTGGGAGCAATGGCGGAAGATGGTAGGTTTAGGGTCAAAAAATTTAATGGCCAAAACTACCAACTATGGAAGATGCAGATGGAAGATTATTTGTACCAGAAAGATCTATACCAACCATTGAGTGGAAAGACAAAGAAGCCGACAAGTATGATAGATGCGAAATGGGATATTCTCGATAGAAAGGCACTTGAAACAATACATCTATGCCCAGTGGTGTCGGTAGCCTTTAATATTTCAAAGGAAACAAAAATAGAGTGTTTGATATCAGTCTTGGCTAAACTATATGAAAAACCCTCGGCCTGAAATAAGGTATTTCTTATGAAGCATTTATTTAGTATGAAGATGTCAGAAGGTGGATCTGTTGCTAATCATTTAAATGAATTTAATACAGTTACCAATCAGTTAAGTTCTGCAGGGGTAACTTTTGATGATGAAGTTAGGGCTTTTTTATTTCTATGCTCATTGCCAGAAAGTTGGAATGGTTTAGTTATGGCCATTAG
>APFE030156879.1:0-24651 GCA_000404065.3 Pinus taeda
CCTAAGTCCTAGGTCCTAGGTGATGTTTCCGAAGGCTTAGTTCGATGATCCATTTAAAAAAAAAAAAAAAAAAAAATCATAAAAACCCTAAATAATAAAATAATAATGTTTTTGTGAATCTATGCCAAATATCTTTTTAAATAAGATCGATGGATGAGATTAAGAGATGTCTTGATCCTTATCGACGGTCGAGATCTCTTCAACATGGATCACTCGAACTAGCCATTTGGATCATTTCCTTTATATAGGGTTTTAGGGGGTCATTTCAGATCATCTGATCTGTGAGTCTTGTACTGAAAAAAACTCTCTTGCAAACTTTTTTCTGGTTAATAAAAGAAGACTTTGGGGTCCATATCTTGCTGGTGTTACTCTCTTGGAATGCTGTGAGATTGTTTAATTTTCTGCATATGTTATTTTCAGCCGTTAATAATAGCCTTTTTTTGAGTATTGTGAGCACAGGTATCTTGTTTCACTTGCTAGGGTTTGGGTGCTATTAGGGTTTTTGAAGTAATGGCAGGTATCTCCATTGCTTTCTGAGATCTAGCAGCATTTTTGCCCTCTTTATTGATGGTTGTTTTGAGCTGTGCAGAAAATATTTTCTGAAGGAAAGTTGTGGGCGTTCGGGGAAGTTCTTGGCTGAATCAGCCAACTCCCACAAGCATTTTATGCTGAGCCCAGTTGGATTTGATCCTGGGTCCATCATTCAGTTTATTTTTAATTTGCATGGGAGGTTTTTTTTTTTGTTTTTGAAGTTTTTCATAGTGAAAATCTGAAATCATTATTTCTTTAAATATTTTCTGTACTTATTGATGAATCTGGCTGTTAAGGGGCCAAATCTGTAATTTAAATTAGCTATTTTAGGGTTTCAGTTTTGTCTTCCTGCGCATATTATTTTTGGATGTTCCATTACAGGTTGCAGGTGCAGGTTTTATGAAATTTTCAGGGGCTTTATTGGACAAATTTGGAGCAGAGAATTTTGTGTGGAGCTTCAGTGGGATTTCTGGGCAATCTGTTTCATTTTCACGTTGCTGCCTATTAAGCAGTCTATCCCCTTTGCGTTTTATCTTCACGCAATTTTTCCTTCTTCGCTGTGGCAAGCCCCATCTCCCTCAACCACCCACGGGTCCTTCTCCATCCTCTCACTGCAAGTCCTGCATCATAAAATCACTTTTCCTGCGTTGACCAACCTGCACCTGCATATACGCAACGGTGATTCATTTAACAACGTGTGTGACATCCATTTTGCTGCCGTTGAGCACCAAATCCCACACGCCCGCCTGACAATTACCAAGCTTATGTCCACCTGCAAAACAACAAACTAACCCCGATTTTCATTGTGCCATTCACGCTTGCTGTGGCATTGTCTGCTGTCCAACATCGATCCGTCGAACCCCATAGCCTGCACACGGATCTGCAAGAACAAAGCAATTACGAGTTTCAAATTTATCGTGGGCATCAGGTGGACGTCTCCGCTGCCCTCCATAAAAATCCGCGCGTACACCTGCAACATCAGCGTGAGTTCAGATCCAAAATCGATTTTGGTTCAAGAAGAATTCGTTTGGAGCACAAGCGTTTTCCAGGTAAGGGTATTCGAAAATCCTTTGACGCTGAGCGGTTAACTGTTCGTGGAATCTGCCTTAACGCAGGCTTTCAAACACCAAAATCGATCGTTGTTTTATACAAGTCGTGTAGAAAATGTTAGCGTAGGTTTTAGTTGTAATGAATCGACTTTTTTTTTAGGATTTTGTTTAGATTCAGTTATTTTGTATAGTTTAATTTTTTTTTAAATTTTATTTAAACAAACAAAAAAAAGGGCTTTACGGTTTAGATTTTTGATTTTTAGTTTTTAGGTTATGTATATATGCGTTAGGATTATTTAGATTTAATTTTTTTTTTAGTTTGATTTAAAATAAAAAAATAAAAATAAAAAAATTTTTAGATTTAAGTTAGTTTAGTTACGTTCTTTTTTAGTTTTTATTTAGATTTAGTTTGTTTTGTTATGTTAGAATAGTTAAGATTTGTTATTTTTGTTGTAGAAAAAATTAAAAATTATAAAAAAAAAGATAAGAAAATATAAAAAAATCATTTTTTTATTTAGTTGATTAGCTTATTTTTTTTTTATAATTTTTTTTTAAGGCTTTGAGTAGGCTTTTAAGATTTTTTTTTAATTTGATTTCAGGATTAGTAGATTTAAATAAATTTGTTTATTTGTTTAAAAATAAAAAAAAAAAAAAAAAAAAAATTCTTTTAGGGTTTAGATTTAAATTTTAAATTTTAGGAGTTTCAAATTTTAAATAAGATTTAATTTAGATCTTTTTATTTTCATTTTAAAAAATAAATAAAAAATTTTGAAAAAATATAAAAATTTTGTGGAAAATTATTTTTGCCAGGCTGAAATCTAAAATTTGCAAGTCGAGACACGAAATTGATTTTTGGTTAGTAATTTACGATTCTCGTGGTGGTTTTAAGCACTTATCTTTTCGAAGTTTTCAGTTGCTGAATATCGTTTTGGTCATGTGATTTCGCTGATGACAAATGATTGCTGGTCACGATTTATTTTTCTATATCATTTAACAAGTAATCATTTCAGTAACAATCTCTCAAGGCACTGGTCTGCTAAATTAATCAAATCCATTTTAGTGCTTATCTTAATCGTGTCTCGTGTCTCCCAACCAACTGTTTGCCAGTTGGTCTTCATTATCTCATAGGGTCTACCCCCCTTAGCCGCGGGAGGCAGGCTTAAACGGAGGGATCGGGGATTAGAGTGACAGCCCTGGGTCTGAGCATTGTCGTGTCAATCTGCGCGACAACAAGCCCCATTGGAGGATTAATACGAATTTAGTCGTTGATTAACAGACCCGCTCCATTTTATGCCTTATAAACCCTGTTCTTTCATAAAAACCATTACACAGTGCATTTCCGTAACTCAATTGATCATTGGATACTTGCAGCTTACAGTTAAAACCACAAGTTTTCCATTCAAGCCAATTTTTTGTCTTGTTCCAAGCAAGCCAACATTTAGGTTCACTCAATTTATTTAAATTACACTGTTTTTCTGTTATCATTGTGTTTCAGCCAAATCCTTCCCATTTTGGCCACTTTCAGTTTGTAATTCAATCAATAGAATGCCTCTTAAGGGGAAGGAAGTTGCAGAAACCCAAAATCCTCTCATTCATCCACAAGTTGATTTCCATCATACTCCCTTAGTTGACAGAGACTATAAAATCCACAAGTCCTTGTCGGAATTTGACTTGTTTGAGATCTATTTTTGGATGGAGGACCAATTCATTGATCAAACTGGCGAAATTGGACTTTGGGATTCCCATCTTCCTCATTACATCTTCCCTCAGATCCACAAAGCACCTGAATTTGTCAGAAAATGTCATGCATCCTATGACCCCACTCAAAGAGCTATTATCTCACCTACAGGAGAAATCCTGTGCTCCATCAATGCCTAGTCCATTAACTAGATGTTGCAAGCCCCAACTATTTTTCCAACCCACCCTTTTTCTCATGAAAGCTTAATAGAAGCCTATCAGAAGCTAGATTTCACTAAAAGAGCTCAAACCCAAGAACTTTTCCTAGCTGTAGATAGCCCTCTGCCTAAAAGAAACCCTCCCTATGATTCATCTATATTCCCAGACAGAACCAAGCAAATTACCACCATTCTCTCTTATCTCCTTGGTTACTATTCTGATCAATATGTAGATGAAGCCATCATTCGTTTCTTGTCTATCTTTTCTGTTGTTTCCAAACCCATTGTTCTTTTTAACTTTAGTCAATTTCTAGTTGAGGTCATTCATGAACAATTTGTCCAGTTCAATACTGAAGAGGTATTCAAGTATGCTTCAGTACTTGTATATCTTTTTATTTATTTTCAGGGAGACAAGTTTCCATTCACTTTGCAGAAGCTAGATGAAGAAGGGAACCAACAATCAGTTATCTTTTGGACTTCTACGGGAATGAAGGAGAAAGAAGAATTTTCATATAAACAGTTCATAGAATTGTTTGTTCATCCAGCCATTAATCTTTTGAGCAGTACTCCAGAACCAAGGATTAGTGATGAAATTGTAAAAGTCTTGTAGCCAGTTGATCAAGCCACAACAAGAGATTTGTATCTTTACCAAAATTATACAGAGCTCAGAGTCTTTGGCTGTGAGCTACCACCTTACAAGCTGCCTAAGTACCTCCCTATGAGAATTTTTGCATTAGAATATATTACGCGGAGGGTCAATGCAGATGAAGTGCATTTTGTGGCTGCGAAGAAGAAATCATAGTTTAAGCTAAAAGCTCAGGTTGGTCCATTCATCTGTAACACTAGAGCAATAAGAGAAGAAGCAGACAGGTTATTGAAAGAGATGAAGTGTGGCCTCAGCTTTACTTGTTCTTATGACCCAATGGAAGTGATTTCAAAACTTAGAGTAGAAAATAAATTTCTTCCATATCATCACACAGCTAGGCCTGAGATTGAACAATACAAAAATATGTTAGAATGGAAGGAAAACACCCTTCAAGAAGCTGAAGAACAGACAATCTCTACTTCAAATATATAAACTCCACTTGCACAAGAAAAGACAGCCAAACAAGGAAGGGAAGAACAATCATCCCCTACAGAAGAAGCATCAAGTAAAGGCTTTAGAATTGTACACAGAAAGAAGAGGCCTAAGATCTCTTTGAAGGTTAGTGCAACTAATGAGTCACAAAAAACAACATTTGATGGACTTGGAGAGACATCTCTTTTTACACAATCTGGTGGATAGTCTACTAAGTCTCCCACTCATTCCACCACATCTCATGAACGACAGGTGATTCAGATCAGTGAAGACAATCAAAAGGATAAAGAAGATGATATTTTTCATGTTTTCAGTGAAATTAAGAAGAAGAATGAGGAATTAAAGTTAAACACTTATACTCAATTCTGGAAACATTCTTCTATTTCTCAAGCCAGACTTCTTTCAGTCTTTGTCTTTGAAAAGGGTAAGATGCAGATGGCTTTCTTACAAGCTCAGATTCCACAACCCAGAACTGTTGCACATTACCAAAAGCAAACTTCCTTTGAATTCAATGTTAAAGATGTACATCCAATTGACCAAATTGAGATGCACAAACAGACTGGCCAAATGATTGCTTCCACTTTAACTAACACTGCCATGAGTTTGTCAAAGATGCAGGTTACCTTGGCTAATACACAGTCACAACTCAAGCTTGAGAAAGTTTCCTCATTGGCAAAAGACACCAAGATCAAAGCTTTGGAAGATCTGGTGCTAAAGATGGGATATGATCCCTTTGATATAAAGGCTGCAAAAGAAATTGTCAAGAAGAAAAATGCTGAGATTTCAGCATTAAGGAAGCAACTCAAATTGCCAGCTTCAGGGTACTCAATGACTAAAGAAGTTGAAGAAACTGAGACTCAAAAATCAGGCATGATGAAACTCATTATGGAACAAAATCTGCAAATAAAAGAGATGGAGGAACAAATGGAAAAACTTGTCAAAGAGAAAAAGGAAGTTATGAAAAAGGCCAATATTCCAATGAATGTAGTTCCTCTTACAACATTCTCTATAGCTACAGTTTCTGCCTCAGGCACATCAGCAACCACAAGTACAACAGAAGGAGCTGAACAACTTGCTGAAGCCATTCAGAACCCGTCTATTCAGACAGAGGAAATCAAGAAATTGTAGGATCAACTAAAGACACTACAACACATGAAAGCAGTTGCAGACAACTCACATGTAGTTGAGTGGCAGAGGGCAAGAGGTCAAATTGAGGTATTGCAGAAAGAAGTCAAAGGCTCTTACCTCTGAAATACACTGGGTTTAGTAAAGGAGATTATATGGGAAGAGATCATTGAATCAATCAAAGATATCTAGCCTTATATCAGAATAATTTTTGATCAAAAAGACTTGCTGGGAAAAGCTCAAGAAGCTATTGAAACAATCTCAAATCAACTTGAGGACAAGCCAGAAATAGCCACTGATATAATCAAGTTTCTGAATTCTAAAGATAGCTATGAACTTCAAGAGTTGGGTATTGATGACAGGACAACAACCATACTAGAAGTGAAGAAAGTTATTACAAAGAAAAATCTCATTTTTCAATTGGAGGAAAAGTGCAGTAGTGTTAATGTCATAGTCCAACGTTTTTTCAGCAGGCTAGAACCCTTGACCAGCAAGGGTTTGCCCTCCATATTTGTGATAAATGATAAGTTAATGCCTATTGAAGACTATGTCCACAAGCTTACAAAGGTCAATACCAATGCAGCTACAATTTCAAATATAAAAGGTACAACAACACCAAGGCTTGTGCTGAATGCCCTTCGAGATACCTTTTTCATCCTTAATGAAATAAAACACATATTTTTAGTAAAACCTACATTTACTAAATATACAGAAATGGATGAGGTTTATCGGAGGGTAACTAAGTTATCTATCCCAGATAATAAACGTTGGGAATAGTTAACTGATTTACTTGACTGAAAGAAAGATCAACAACATTCAACATTTTGGGGAACAATCATCAACAGGTCAACAACATTCAGAATTTTGAGGAACAATCATCAACAGTTCAACAACAAAATAGTGACAGATCGACTATCAGTTCATTTTTCCTGATTTTGTATTAAGTTATTTTTGTAAATTTGTTTAAGATATTTTCTTAACACTCAACTTGTATAAATAACTCTCTTCTACGAGTTATCAGAGGTGGTTCCTTTCATAAGCAATTTTGTAAAAGCATTGATGTACAAGTTGTTTTTAGATCACTGATAATAAAGCAAAGGATTTTGAATTTGGTCTTAGATAGTTTCGTTTTCTTTTGTAAGTTTTTCATGTTTTTCGTTCATTTTGTTTATTCTTCATGTGTTTAAATTTTATAGAGATATAAGGTGAGAATAAATGTGTTACAATTATTCTTAAAATTCCTTTCTAAAGTTATTATCATAAAGACACTGAGATATTGGATTGTCTATCTAAAAGGCTCCCTCTAAATCATAAAATTGTTAGCATCTTATGTAATCTTAATGAATGTGCTGCACTGTGCATCACTGTGATGCACCACTGTCATTGTGCACCATGCTGCACCATGACCATGTCCATCATCACTGCGCTGCACCATGCTACACCATCACCATGTCCATCATCACTGTGCTGCACCACTGTCACTATGCATCACGCTGTACCATCACCATGTCCATCATCACTGTGCTGCACTATGCATCACTGTGCTACATCACTGTCACTGTGCATCATGCTGCACCATCACCATGTCCATCATCACTATGTTGCACCATGTTGCACTATGCATCACTGTGTTGCACCACTGTCACTGTGCACCATACTGCACCATCCTGCACTATGCATCACTGTGCTGCACCACTGATGTAACCTTCATTGAGATCATGATCTTCAACTCAAGATCATATCTTGTGCCTGTGCCTTACGATGTATTATATCAATTCTAAGGTTGTTACTATTCTTGGAAGTACATCAAGACTGCATCATACTAGATCCGAATGATACCTCTTGAGACTGTTTGTCTCCATTCATAGGTATGCCTAAGATCTCTTGTACATCTTTGAGACCTATTACACCTTTAGAATTATGGCAAGGTTGTAATACATATACATATGCATAGTCTGTTGTTCACTGTCTAGTCTTCACCATGATCAACGTATGTCATGACTGTTGTTAGATCATTTTTATACTAAGATAGATATGTCGAGAATATCAACCTGTTGCTGCGTCCTTACACATGGTCATGATTGCACCTAAACCCAAGACATTGGTGTTGTCAATACCCTTCTGCGGCTCTTTGTTTTTAGGATAGCGTTTAGACTTCTTTTGGACAACATTTAAGGCATGCTAGAACACCATCTCATGACAGCTTATAAATCCTTATTGACTGCGGCTTGGAGACTATGTTTAGGACAGCGTATAGTTTAAGCATCCCTTCCATGACAGCGTATAGGATTTATGCTTCCTTAACATGACAGCATATAGGATTAGGCTTCCATAACAACGTATATTCTTAGTGACTTTTCCTTCCACCAAAACCCAAACGAGTGGAGAGGAAAAGATCGCATGAGTTGAGTGACAAATGACTTGCAAGCCACCTCCTTTTATTTGGTTGATGGCCGACCTTGACGAATTGTCTTATAACACAAATAAATTCATAACTCCATGAATACTTATCAGAATCAGATGATCTTTAGATCAATCCTACACCTCTCGATGAGAGGGATCCAAGAAAAATATCAACTGCCTTAGATAAGATGATCCACATGGAGTTTGGCCCTAGTTGCCAATTTTAACAATGTGGTTTCTTTTGTGAAGGATGCTGTTGAGGTCATCAATTGTATCACTGATCCTAATATAGCCAGGCTTGTCGAAGTTTGCTTGACCTCTACCTTTTTTAGCTTTGAAAGTGAATTATATGAACAAACTTGTGGTGTTGCCATGGGTTCTTTGCTATCCCTTGTTGTAGCTAACCTGTTCATGGAGGATTTTAAATCTAAGGCTTTGGCCTCAACTCATTTTCAGCCTAAGATGTGGAGATGATTTGTTGATGATACCTTCATTGTATGGCCTCATGGCTGGGGCAAATTAGATATGTGTCTTCAACATCTGAACAATCAATCAAGATCCATAAAATTCACCATGGAATCTGAGATTAATGGTAGACTTCCCTTCCTTGTTGTTTTGGTCTCTAAGAAGTCTAATGGTTCTTTTTTCCACCAAGTTTTTCATAAGAAAACACATTGAGCAATATCTTCATGCTGACTCTTATCATTATCTTGCCCAAAAGATGGGGGTTCTAAACACTCTAGCTACTCGTGCTTTGCGGGTTTCTGATGAAGATCACTTGATGGGTGAGACAACCCATCTTCTTAATGTTTTGGAGATGAATTATTATAACAGATCCCAAGGTATCCAAGCTTTTCAAAAGGATAGCAAAGGTCCGAAGAGTAAGAGAGAACCTAGAGAGTTGGCTTCCAATGTTCAACTTCCCTTTATACAAGGAACTACAAACAAGATTGCTCGTGTTCTTAGGAAGCATGATGTTTCTTCCACTTTCAGACCCTTGAACACGATTCGTAGCTCCTTGAGATTGGTCAGAGACTCGGTGAATCCCAAACACATGAAAGGTGTGTATTTGATCCCTTCTTCCTATGGGACCACCCACATTGGAGAAACTAGTCATTCCATTAATCAAAGGATTAAGGAACATGTGAATGACATCAAACACTGCAGGAGTCGCTCCTTAGCCTTGGCGGAACATGTGGAGAAGACTAAGCAGCACATTAGTATTGAGGACTCCCAAGTCATTGCCAAGATTGATCGCTTCCATCACTGTAAGTTAAGGGAGGCCATTGAAATTGAAAGAAGGTCCAAGACGCTTAATAGAGATGATGGTTGGAAGTTAAGCCGTTGTTGGATGCCCTCTCTTTTTTCTTAGGTTTCCTCCTTTTTTTTTTGGAGCCCTCTCCCTTTTTAAATTTTTTTCAATAACATTAGAAAACATAAGTTTCTTTTATAATTCTAATCCCTTCATTATTTATTAATTTATTCAATTTATTAGAATAGATTCTATTCATTTGTATTGCTTTATTCTTTTTACTTTCACGTCTATATTATTATGATTCATGTATATAGTTTATTTATTTATTTTACTTGACCGTGTTTTTGTTCCAATCAATCGTTTCTCTCTCTCTCTCTTCTTATGTAGTATTATTTTACTTTTGGTAAATTTCCTCTTTTTTTTAATATATATTTTTACTCCCTTTTATTTGCTTTTATATTTTTCCTGTTTTTATGGTTTTTTCTTTTATTAATTTTGACTTTAATATTTCAATCTAAATTTCCTTTTGATTAAATAATAGATTTATTAAATAAATGCTACTCTTCTTATATATTATTTTTTGACTTTTGTTTAATTTCTTTTATTGATTTTTAATTTCCATTTCCTTTTTAGGATTTTAATTCCGATTCTCTAATATGTTCCTATTTTTAAGGCATTTTCTTTTATTTTTATTTTTTGGTTCTAATGTTTCTTTGGTTAAATTATAGATAAAAGAACAAATAATTTTATAAAATATTGTGGCTGTTGGGTTAACCATTTCAGCGTCATGATTAAAATAATAAAATATTTTGACTGTTGGGATTAGCCGTTGCATCTCTACTACATATTAATTCTCTAGTTCAACTATCCATCTATGTCCTG
This sequence comes from Pinus taeda, assembly GCA_000404065.3. Taxonomy (NCBI): domain Eukaryota; kingdom Viridiplantae; phylum Streptophyta; class Pinopsida; order Pinales; family Pinaceae; genus Pinus; species Pinus taeda. Next base: position 10,219 of record APFE030156879.1, read on the forward strand.
ATGATGAACCGCGGTAAGTGGTTCGAAACACGTTGAATTGAAAATTTGTATCTGATTTAGTCTGGAAAATACTTGATATAAACCATGAACCATAGAAGTCTACATTCTGAGGAATGATGTTCCGGAAGGTTGAAGTTCTCCGATGATATGATGATGTAAAAGAAAGAGCCTATGTAACTCAGTTGTTTGGATAAAGAAAGTATATATCTCCCTTGTTAAGAGGGAGGGCACATTGTGATAGCTATAGTAAAGACCTTAAAGAAAGAATACGATTGGAGAAAAGCTAAAGCGCTATGGATGGTTATTCGTGATTGATGAAGTTGTGAACAAGAATTGGATGTTTTGGAAAGTGTTGAAGGTGAGTTTGGTGCCGCTAGATAAGTTGAAGAAGGAAGCTTCCATCGAGATGTGTTTGGATATTTTTGGTGACCTAAGCAGCATCGGAATAATTGAAGACCTCAGAGTTTTGTGCTAGCATACAAGAACATATATATTGGAAGCTTGATACTGGTTGGGTTTGTGAAGCTACTGGATGTTCTAATAGTTGAAGAGGTAACTGATGTGTGGATATCTCCTTGAGAAGTTTTGAATAATTAAGAAGCATACTTAGATTGATGGATATCTCTATTTTGGTCAAGAGGGAGGGATGGGTACCGTAAAATTGCCTGTATGATGGTACTCGGGAGGACAGCTTGGCGTGGTTAGTATTGAGATCTCAGTTGTTGTTTGGCCTTGATGATGTTTGGATCTCGTTGTGGGAGGGTATCTTGGTCATGTGGAGCTCCATTGTTGTGTTTGGCCTTGTTGAGAATCAAGATACCTGGATCCCTAAGGGTTGGTGTTAGGGCATAAAAGCTTGGAGGGTATCTATATTGATACCAAGGTTGTATCTTGATGGTACGTATAGTGGCATGTTGCCTAGATGACAACTTAGTCTTTGACAAATTCTTAGATCCATGTACTAGTGTGTTGGAAATGACACTTGGATCCTTAATTTGATGGATCCTTGAAAAGGTGTCATTGACACTTGGATCTTTGGTGTGTTGGATACCTTGGTAGTTAGGGCATCCCTAGCATTGCATATGTTGTTGAACTCTTCTTGGAACATTTCAAATTGAGGTCAAACTTGTACCGGCTGAAAAATTATGAATACCTCCCTAGTTAAGAGGGAGTGTTGAGAAACGTAACTAGTATTGGTCTTCATAACTTTATTTGAGTAATGTATTTGTCAAAAGAAAGAAAAGAAAAATTATCATAAGAGAAAAAATATTCTATAAGCATGGGTTTCATGCTTTGTTTATTTTGTTTTAGGTCAAAGCACCCATTGAGTGCTTCTAGGGTGTATGTCATGAGTCATAGTCCTTATCATTATGATCTAGACCCTTCTTGGGCTCATTGTATCAAAGAAGAAAAATATTTTGCGTCAAAATTCTAGTCCCTCCTCCACCAAGTCGGCCTGCTCATCCTTCATGTCGGCCTAATAGAGGAGCTTCAAACCAATGTATATAGCAGCGAACTCGACCTAGTTTGGGAGGAAGTCAAGTGGAATTTGATCTGCAACTTCTTAGTGAAAAAGTGAATGCGAAGAGCCTAAAAGGAGAAGGAAAGCTATAGTGAAAGAAAGGAGATACTTGTCTAATAAAAATAAACCAAAAATATCTATCTTTTTGCCACATGTGCGAGTAACCTGAAGTATTACAAAACCGAATATGCATGCGTGAACAGACCGAAATTGCAAAGGTGGAAGAAAGGGCCAAGTCCTTAGCTGACTTGATTCAAGATGCTTTTCTTGACTTGTTTTTGGAAGTTTGACTTGTCTTCATGAGAGGCTGGCTTGGTGGATGGAGGAAAGTCTTTGTCTTGGTCTAAAGGTCTTGGTTGTCTCATTTGATTTGGTTTTCGAAGAAGAGAAGATATTTTTGGGTTTTCCCCTAGAAGAGGGGTTTTGCCTTAGCTGAGAGCCTACATCCTGTGTCCTTGATCTTCATGTTTATGTTTTGGTAACTACTTGATGATAAGAAGATAAAATAAGACATAAAGAAATTAAAGAAGAGCTAAAAGAAGATAACTAAATATCTCAAGTAACTATCAAGATAAGAAAAACTTTCTACCTTTATGATTTTCCAACAATAGGCCCTTTTGGCCCTCCATAGGTCTGAGGCCTACTCGACCTTCTCTTCCATAAGATGCTCTCTTTGTGACCACCTTCCATAGGCCCTCTCAACCCTCAAGGGATTTGAGGCCTACTTGGCCTTGTCCTCCACAAGACGATCTCTTGCCAACCATAAGAATGAATCACTCACCCTTGTACTTATACTTTTCAAAAGGGTGCAATACCATGGGTCATTAGAATACCATGGGTCTATGGGTGCAAAGTTCCATCTCTAAGCCCACTTGCCTCCCATGTGAGAATATTCCTGACACTACCCAAAACATCAACATAAGTGATGGGTATGTTTTTGTTAAGGCTATATTAGAGGAGCTCAACAATCAATACCACCAACATCAGATGAATTCAACAATCAATACCACCAACATGAAGGTACGTAAAGGGCTTCGTGCTCTTGATTAAATTCCAATCCCATACACTCAAAGTTGATAGAATTCAATGAAAATGTTGCAATCTTACCAATTGTAAAATCTTGGAAACTGTTAAGTCTGCTGATCTTTGAGTGGGATATGAAATCCTATCTTCTCCATATGAAGTCCAATAAGAATGGAACCACTCTCAAACATCCTGAAACAATCAATGATAATGCTAAAAATTTGTGGATAAAAAGGAAAGGTAAAGGAAGACAAAGGAAATGTCAAGGAAAGATAAAGGAAGGTAAAAGAAATATCAAGGAAACATAAAAGAAGATAAAGGGAGAAAAGGAGAGATGAAAAGAAAAAAAGAAAATATGAAGGAAGATAAAGGAAATTTGAAGGAAATATAAAGGAAGATAAAGGAAATGTCATATTTTTTTTAAGAATATAACATTACAGTTGATTGCCAGCATTGCTAGAGTTAAGTTTGGCCTTTGTTTTAGGTCTAGGGTGTAGGAGCTAGGTTTTTATTGCATGGCTGGCCGGTTTGTTACCAAACTGGTACAAATTGATCCACTGGTCCAGTTTGGTGGCCGGTTTGACCTCTGCACCTATCCAACTGGCCGGTTTGACTGGTTCTTGTTCAAACTGGGCTGGTTTTTAATACTATGGTTTAGTGTCTATGATAGTCATAAATTGCTGGTGTGCATTGAAGGGAACTTCATGTTTTGTCACATATTTAACTAGAATTACCTTATCAGAGCATGTAAACTAGTTGGTATTTTTTGTTTATAATTTGTAGGAGTGGCTCCGAAGTGTTGAAGAATGAGGAGAAGCTGCATTCGTGGAGCTATTGAACTTTGCGATAGTGCTGTGAGTCGAGATTAGGCTTCCATCCTGATGTAGAGCCAGTAAGGAGGTGCATTGGGCTACTGTGATACCATATGTAGATGAGAAGCTCTATACTTGAATGTATTTGGTTGCAAGGTACACCTTTATGTTCCCCAATATGTGGAGCATTTTTGGGAAAGGCGCTCAACTATGGATTGGTGACTAGTCTTGGATAAAAGTCACTTCATGAAGGGAAAGATGCACTGGTGTTTATGCCTTCGACAATTGTTGATGTACAATAAATTAAAAAACAAGCATGTCTCTCCTAATGCAAAGAATGGAATCATAATAGCTATTAGTGAAGTTCTCCTCACATGCTGTTCCATGCAGTGATTGCTTTCTTCCTGGATTCATAGAAACCGTCTTGGTGCACAGTGCATGAAGCCTGCCTTAGGAAAGTCACAGCTCTGGTACTGGATGGAATGTTTCTGCTTTGGTCAATATTGCATCCTTTCCTATCTGTCCTTCATACTGGATAATAGGATTCATTTGAATGATAAATCTGAGAATGTGTTAAACATGGTAAGGATGGATTTATCTGGCCCATAAGAAGATGAATACCACCTTCATTAAGTGATTCTAGGCATAATTAATAGTATTTAATAGCTAAATTTGACATTTAAGTGTTATTAATCCTCAATTACGATCAAAAGAACTATTGGTGTTTATGTCAATGTTGAAGAACTTGGCTTGGTGAATGCTTGTTGAGGCCAGAGTTCAGAGTTTGACTAGGACTTGACAAAAACTTACCAACTCAAATCATTCAATATAACGGTTTATTGTGATCATAAAAAACTCATTACAGAAAACCGTATTAGACTTAGGAAAGGATAAGTGGGGTTCAAGATTATTATGATGATAAAAATCTTATTAAACTTCAAATTTCAGTGAGTGGATTTTGGCTTGCCTCCTTGTACTCAATGCTTTGACTTGAAGTAATAATACGCTGTATTAATTGATCTGTATATTTATGATATCTGCTAACCATCTGCTATAGTTTTCCATCATAATCCCCATTTCTGTAGTTTTTTTTTTAAAGCTGATAAGTAAAAGATGCATTGCCTTCTTTATGGCTGTGACAGCAACTTAATCATGATTTTAGCTATTTTACCTTTAGTGAACTGTGAACTTCTATTTGTATGCACTAGTAGATTTAAAAGATTTATTCCGCAATTATCAGTGGCTCAGTGACTGTTTTTATCTCGTAATGCAGGTCTATTGGCTTCAATTTGGACGGTATTTTGCAAGGGGAGCCATTGTGAGTTTCCTTAATAAACATCTTTCTGCACAAGTTAAATGCGTTCAAACTTGTAGAATTTTCTTTTCGTCAACTTATGCAGTTGTGTCATCTTTGTTTTGTGACGCATTTAAAATCAAAGATCTTAGATCTGGAACGGTTTACATTGTTGTTCATAGCAAGCATATTGTTTGCAGATTCAGCATCTGCTATGTGTCTTATTATTTCTTTTTGGAAAATACTTCTTATATTAACAAAGAAATATTTACGGAAGTGAAAATCAAGGAAGAATGATATATACAAAACTCTATCATGCCCTTTTCCTCCACTGTGCAGAAATAAATGAGAATGGGCAGGAGCATCTAATTATTTAGCATCCTTAATCAATAGGTATCCTTCAGCTAGAAATTGCATACACACCTCCTGTAACCAAATATGACAAAAAAGATTGAAACCAATTTGATCTTATTGGAAAAAACATACTTTGCATCATAACTGCCAAATAATGAACAATGTAGTGATTTGAGGGCAATGTCAAATCTTGGAGAACACAGAAAGCACTACGTAGCATAATTTGTCAGAAAACACATACTTGTAAGTTGTAGTATCCTAACTGCCAGATAGTGAACAATGTAGTTATTTGAAGGCAACACCAAATCCTCGAGAAAGCAGAAAACAGGGTCGCTCACTAATGAATTTGCTCTTGAAATGATGCTGAATGTTGATCTTGGACATACTTCCAACTACTCTTGGCTAACTTGCAGTCCCAAAGAATGTACTTGATAATCTTAGAATGACCACATACTAAACAAAGGCTATCTATGAGTCCACACTTGGCCAAGTAGGCCTTAGAAGGTAGTCTTTGATAGATAACTAATCAAGCAAATACATGTAGTCTGTAGTTGAGGGGAAGAGACCAAACACTGTGCATGATATGAATCCATTTTTCTTCTTGATTGGATGAGATCCACTGAGCATTCAGAACAAGCGACAAGATATGATTCCAATGTAGATCAGAATAAATCTTCTTGGAGCCATAAAATTGAATTTGTTTCCTCAATTGCCAACCCATTCTCACCACATAGCCCCCTACGTGCCATTATTCAACTTGTATAGCTTGTTAGAAGGAACCAGCCGCATCATTAAGAGACTTTTGAGATAAAAAAATGGACTTTAAAATGAAAAACATGCTAACAAAATAAACTTTAAAAGAACCAATAGGATTCAAGATGATGATGTCATCCCTAGGGTGAATATTTTTGGAGGGAAAAGAAGAAAACTACTTTTTTAATCATGTTTTCAAGCCAGGACGTGGAAAGTCTGAAGATTGTGGGCTGTATGGGAGGCCCTTTTGTCTTCCAATAAGCATGTTAGCAATCCTATTCATTAGGGGAATTTTGAGGTATAAAATGAGGCTCCTAGGGATAATAATAAAATAATAGTGAAAATACTAAAATAAGAGTGATGATTTTTTAAAGGAAAAGAAATAAAACTATTTTTTAATTGTATTTTCGACTTCTCTCCTTATAAGTTTACTCAAATTTCAAGTGTGTGGAATTAGATTCTACTTTTGAGTAGACCTAGATTAAGAAAAAATGAAAATACATGAAAAAACATGTTTCTTTCTTCGTACATCTGAGTAGACATGCAGTAAGAAAAAATTGAAAATACATAAAAAATTTTGTTTCTTTCAAGAAACATATTTTTTCATGTACTTTGATTTTTGTTGTTGTGGGTCTACTCAAAAGTAGGAAGAGTTGGTGCTCGTTGGATGTGAAATCTAATTTTGCATCTAACAAGTGTCCACACTTGAAATTTGACTAAATTTATGAGATAAGTTAAAAATGTTGATTTTTTGAGTGCGATAGATACAAGCACAACATTTCTAAACACTGATAATTACTTCTAATGATGTTAATCTTCTTTTAATTTTTCCAATATATCATTAAGCAATTATACTTCAAAAGTTCAACCATATAAAAATAGTGGATAGTAGAGATCACAATGTATAAAGAGAGCACAAGATTTACCCCGAGAAGACCCACTAAGGGGAAAACCCCAACAATAGAGAAATTCTTCTTTTCAACAAGAGATACACCTAAACCTCTAGTCGACAATTGGGTCAAATTGAACTTCAACAAATCTACGGTCAAACTTGGTCAACACCCTCCCAGTCAAGCCTCCAATCTGATCCAACAACTCTTCCATCTGATTTTCCCTAAGCCAGATTTCGGCTTTGTAGTAAATGCCTAGAAACTCAAAACTTGGCCCTACAATTGCCCAGAAAATTTCAGCCCTATAACTGCAACTGCCCAGAAAAAGATGTGAACTAGAGAGAGAGAGAGAGATCCTCCACATTCACGAGCTAGAAAGAGAGAGAAAGAGATGAATTGATCCTTCTTTTTCATCCTCCTTTTCTTTCTTGTCCTTTGCTTGGATGCCCAAAAGATTCTTTCTTGAGAGAGATCGAATCGCTGCCTTGAGGAGGTCAAACTGTCTTTTGCCTAGGCCGACTTGACTTGGAGGGAGGTTGACTTGACTATTTTTGGAGCCAAAAATTTATTTTTTTTCTCTTTTAAAAGCTCATAAGGACATAACTCAAAATTAAAATTTTCTTTTGACTCTAGCATGAAGAACATGCTTTACAATTATCAATAAAATAAATCAAGGGCCATAATATACATTGTGAAGACCAACCATAGTGTTGATTTGGGGTAGCATCAGATGTGCTCTAGCCACGAAATTTGGTGAAGAGGTTGGGGCGCATGAGATCTCCAATATCCAGAAAGGGTTTGGGCAGATTCTAAACATATCCGGAGATATTAAAATAATTAATATTTTTAATGGAGTCCCTAAGTCTAAACTTAGGTAAAATAAAATATTAATGTGTATTAATATGAATCTATGTTAGAATGGTCCAAAAGACATGGATCAAGCCAGATCTAATCTTAACCGTTGATTAGGGACTTAATCTTGACCGTTGAGATGTCAACAGGAAAAGTATAAGAGGAGGCTTGAGGGTCACTTGGAGAATACACCAGAGTGAATAGTCATTCTATTCTTTAGAGCAAGTTTTACTAAGAGAGATAGAATCAATGATCAGGAGAGTAGCGCAACAACCAAGGAGAGTGACGCAGAGCCAGCAAGGGCACACACAGGGCCACACAGAGGCAGCCAAGTGCTACATAGAGCACCAGAGAGGCTAGCGTGTCTAACATAGAGGCCCAGAAAGCTGACATAGGGCCTCCTGGGGCTGACGTAGGGCCAACGTGAGATAGAGGGGCTGACGCAGTCTAGATTGGGCAAATGCTGGGGTTGCAGGGCAGTTTTGTGTTGAGGAAGTGCCAGCGGGATTTTCCGGGGTTTTAGCCAAGAGATTTCTCTCAAATTGTGAGGTATAGCTGCTAAGGAAATTCTCTGTTGGGTAGGCCAGTTTCGGCACCCAGATTATACTCTAATATTGCTTAATAAGAAAACCCTCAGATAGCTGCACCGATTTTCCTACATTGGGTTTTTCCAGGGACGTTGGTCCAAAAATAATGGTGTTATGTGGTGTGTTTGTTCTTGTTTCTTTTAGTTGCTGGTCTGTAATATGTTGAGCATGCATTGGTGTTTATTTTCAGTATTTACTTTGTATATAACTTGTTAAAGAAAAATAACATGTAGGTAGGAATAAATCAAAAAAAGTGCATGAAAGGTTTCTAAACTAAGTAAACTTAGAAATTTCAACATGGTATCAGAGCATGATTGTAGATCACAGGAGGACTAAAAGACATCAGCCGAGCAGAGCAATAGCAGCAGAAAACAGTTGTCCTAAGGTGACAAGTTGTTTCTAGCAGCGCAAAAGCCAAGAAGTGTGATGCAGAGCCAGCTAGAGCCACGCAGAAGAAGCCGGGTGCTGTGCAGTGCCTCAGAGAGGCTAGCATTGCTGACGCAGAGGGTTAGAGGGCTGACGCAGAGCCAACGTGAGGCAGAGAGGGGCTGACGCAGTCCATAGAGAGGTAGTTGCTGGAGTCTAAAAGGTTGCAGAAATATTGCAAAGTGGAGCTAGTGAGGTACTATAGTCAGAACACTACTTGACAGAGTAGGGCCAGAGGAGTTGTTATCAAGGGTTTCTATCCAAGGAAACTGGATTAGCAGTGAGTTGCACAAGACGATTAGAGTAGGGGGCATCTCGACAAGTGGCAGAAGGATTTCCAAGAGGGAAATTAGGACTCAGAGGGAGTTGAGAAGAGAACTTCCAAACGAGAAGTAGAGACTCAGAGGAGTCGAATAGAGAAGTTCCAGGAGGGAAGTAGAGGAGCGCCATGGCACTACAAGGGGTAAGAGACCAGGATAGACTGGAAGGAGCGTCATGGCACTACAAGGGGTAAGAGACCAGGATAGACTAGATGGAGCTTCGAACATCGCAGTCTGGAAAGCCACAATCTTATCAATGCTTGACAAGAATCGTGTCAAGAACTTCGCCTTGAAGGTTATAGCTGTCCTAGTCGACCCCGATGAAAATGAAAGGTATGAAGGGGCGATGGCGAGGGCCAAGTGCATTATCCTTGACAGGGTCAAGGATCATGTGGTACCACATATAGCCGAGAAGGAAATGGTAGTTGAGATGTGGGAGGCTCTCAAGAACCTGTACCAACATATACTTTTGTGTAGAGAAGAATGCTGCTCGAGAACCAGATGAGGTCGTATTAGATGAAGAAGGGTCAATCGATTGACACCTTCCTCGGAGGACTGAATGAGATCCGAGACGAGTTGATTGCTATAGGAGTGACGTCGGATTAGGAGCTTATGGTGAGGACAACCCTGAATGCTGTCTCAGAAGATTGGGAAGTGTTTGTCAAGAGTATCCTGGGCAGAGGGACTCTCTCGCCTTGGGACGAGATGTGGGCAGCTCTTCGCTAGGAAGAGATCAAACAACAGTCGAAGACAAGTAGCAGTAGCAAAGGGATCAAGGTCAAGCAGGAGGAGGAGGATGTGGCCCTAGCATTTGAGGGAAAGCAAGAGAAGCGGAAGAAGAAAGATCTCTCCAAGATCAAGTGCTTCCACTGTGGGGAGATGGGTCATTATGCGACCCAATGCCCAAGGAAGAGGAGTAAGGGAGAGTCTTTCGAGATTAAGGCAACGCCAACACGAACAGAGAAGAAAGTTTTGATAGACGATGATTGTGCCATGAGTGCACACACACCACTAGAGTGGAAGTGGGGAGACATTGAGCTGTAGTCAGGCGATGAGGGGCAGGATCCTTGAGGTACCCAGCCTCGTGGATTAGACCTTGTTACGGAAGCCCCGATGAGGAGTAGCAGGATTGGCTGAGTGGGTAGAGACGGATGCGGATGGGGCAACAAAGAGAGCTATAGTGCAGGAGTGCCGAGACAACGCAGAGCAAGCAGGCTGTAACAGTGCGAGAGGCACAAGAGTGTTGCACCAGTGCAGGAAGGCACAGAGAGGTGTGCAACGGTGCAAGATGCAGGGAGTTGCTGCAGTAGCACAGAGGTCAGAGAGAGGGAGCACTTTTCAGCGACATAGGGAGCTTTAGCATTAGTGGGTGTCTCTAGCCCAACAGGGAGGTCAGTTGGGAGATCAGTTACTTACTTCTCAGTAACTGAGTTGCAGTGCAGCAGTGGGTAGTAGAATGCAACATGATGAGAGGAGGTGCAGTGCGGATGCAGTGCTGGGAGAAAGGACCGACAAGAACACAGATGCAGAGCGAGTTGTCGTATAGATGTAGCAGTGACAGTGGCAAAATCGTGGGCAGCAGTACAGGAGGCAATGGTGTAGAGGATGTTGGGCAGGAACTTGGAAGGCCTAGCATCAGCACAGGTACTGATGCCATATGATCATAGTAGTACTCAGTGAGGAGTATTGCTAGAGCACAATCCTCGCTAAGAGGGAGTGTTGATTTGGGGTAGCATCGGATGTGCTCTAGCCACGAAATTTGGTGAAGAGGTTGGGGCACATGAGATCTCCAATACCAAAAAAGGGTTTGGGTAGATTCTAAACAGATCAAGAGATATTAAAATAATTAATATTTTTAATGAAGTCCCTAAGTTTAAACTTAGGGAAAATAAATTATTAATGTGTATTAATATGAATCTGTGTTAGAATGGTCCAAAAGACATGGATCAAGCTAGATCTAATCTTAGCCGTTGATTAGGGACTTAATCTTGGCGGTTGAGATGTCAACAGGAAAAGTATAAGAGGAGGCTTGAGGGTCACTAGGAGAATACACCAGAGTGGTCAGTCATTCTATTCTCTAGAGCGGGGTTTGCTAAGAGAGATAGAATTAGTGATCGGGAGAGCAGCTGAGGGGCATTAAGTACAGAGAAATAGAGAAGGTAGAGATTGTGTCGAGAGAGTAGTGCAATAGCCAAGGAGAGTGACGCAAAGCTAGCAAGGGCTCACGCAGGGCCACGTAGAGGCAGCTAAGTGCTGTGCAGAGCATCATAGAGGCTAGTGTGTCTAACATAGAGGCCCATAAAGCTGACGCAGGGCCATCATGAGACAGAGAGGGGCTGACGTAGTCCAGATTGGGCAGATGATGGGTTGCAGAGCAGTTTTGTGTTGAGGAGCTGCCAGAAGGATTTTCCGGGGTTTCAGCCAGGAGATTTCTCTTAAACTGTGAGGTATAGCTGCTATAGAAATTCTCTGTTGGGTAGGTCAGTTTCAGTGCTCAGATTGTACTCTGATGTTGCTTAATAAGAAAACCCTCAAATAGCGGCATCGATTTTCCCACATTGGGTTTTTCCAGGGACATTGGTCCAAAAATAATGGTGCCATGTGGTGTGTTTGTTCTTGTTTCTTTTAGTTGTTGATCTGTAATATGTTGAGCATGCACTGGTGTTTATTTTCAGTATTTACCTTATAAATAACTTGTTAAAGAAAAATAACAAATAGGTAGGAATAATAAATCGGTAAAAGTGCATGAAGGGTTTCTAAATTAAGTAAACATAGAAACTTCAACATGTAGTTACAAAATTCAACACTCCCGCTTAACTAGGGAGGTATTCATAATCACTGTCTTAGATGTTCTCAAGTTGAAAATTTTCTTTATGAAAATGTTATAACAAATCATCATCAACCTTGTCAATATCTCTGACATAACGTAAATTGTCAGCATCATCTAGTTAGCATCTCTGAGATTAGCGTCAATTAGTTGCCACAACTGGTTGGTACAATTGACTGATAATCTTGGTCGGTACTCCTGACCCATGGCATAACATTTAGCATCAACTAGTCATCATAACTCTGGTTTGTACCATTGATCTATAATCTTGGTCTGTAGCCCCAACTCGAACATCAAGTCACTGCCTGGAGGTGTTGTGCAAGAAGGGCGTTTGTGTGAACCAACGAAAATCATTCTCAGCCTATGCATTGTCAGCTTCGTTGAAGCGAACTGCCATTCGTGCCTCTCCAAACCACTTGTCTAAACTGTGATTTGGTGTTCTGTGTCAGAATTGACTTGTGGTGTTGTCTGCCAGGCCTGATTATATCATTGCTTGCTCCTTCGTGGTATTACCTCGTTCACACTCCAGTCCCTACCACTTCGGTTCACACTTCGGTATTGGAGCTCCTCCATACCAATGTTGTTAAAAGCGGGAATGGGATTTAATCGGCGTGGGGAAAAAAACGAAAAAATCGGAAAAATCGGGAAAAAAGCGGAAAAAAGCGGGAAAAAAGCGTTTGGAACAAAAATATTCATTTTTTTTTCATTTTTTTTCAATTTTTTCAATATCTAAACCATCTAGAACATAAAATAAATACATTGACACATAAATATGATAAAAAAACTAATATATAAGATGTTTAATATCATTTCTAGCGCTAAAATCACACATAACATTGAATCATGAACTGAATAGTAAGTCCTGACTCCTGAGTCCCAACTCAGCCTCAAAATATCAACAAAAAATATGATAATGTATCTCATCATGTCATAATGTCATATACAATAAAATGAAAGTCTAATCCTATTGATTTCCTCTGCCCCTCTTGCGAGAAAATGCCACAACTTTCCCTTTCCCTCTAGATGTAGACGCTGGTGCGTGTGCTGGTGGAGATGGCAGTGGAATCTGATGTGCTCTAGAAGCTGAAGAACTAGAAGTAGGAGCTATAGGAGGTAGACCATGTCCTCTACTGGTGGCAGGGGTAGCCCGGGCAGGTGGTGTCACCTGGAAACATTACAATCTCCCAATCCTGAAATCCTGAAAAAGTGATAAGTCTGCTGGATTTTAAATGAAATCTAAAATTCTACTTTCTCCATATGAAATCCAATGAGGCTGGAACCACTCTCAAACATCCTAAGTCATTTCATGGTAATGTTAAAAATTTAAGTAAAAGGATGAAAATGTAGATTAAGGAGAATGTCACTTTTACTATAAGAATTTAACATTACCATGAATAGCATATCCATACTAGGGCCCAGACTTGATCTCTCCGCACATGCCACTGTCCAAATGAGCAACTGAAAAACCAAAAAAAAAATTTATAAAATCGTGCTGTCCCGACCCCGCACGATTTTTTCAGTAAAAATCGCGATTTTTTCCAAAAAATCGCGATTTTTTGAAAAAAGCGCGATTTTTTCAGTAAAAATCGGCAAAAAAAAAGTAGGCAATTTTTTCGTATAAAAATCGCGATTTGATCGGCACGCTGAAAAAATCACGATTTTTTCATTAAATCGCGATTTAATTGCGATTTTCACAACACTGCTCCATACCATGGCTCCAATATAAATTGGCGGAAGTGCTAAATTTATAGCAGAACAGAGGAAAACCCGACAATTTTGAGTCAAAAGCTGAAGGGGAGCAACAACCGTCCGATTGATAGATCGACAGATCTAACAATCATCGCTTGGAAAAGGCGCACGGAAGATAGCTAGCGAAAAAGGTGGTCTTCGCACAGGAAACAGTGTTTCGGGGGCATATAAAGTGGTAAGCAGTAATCTCATGAGTCTACCTGATTCCACTCACTGTTTGACACGTAGCCACTAGAGGAGAGAGAAAAACCACCCATTTTGGACGAGTAATCGTCACGCAAGTTTTCCTTCCGAAATTGCTGAAGACCGTCGGATCTTGTGAGTGCAGATCTACAATGAAGGATGGTCGTGCAAGTTTGATTGATTGCGAAAAGGATATCAACCGTCAGATTGTGTGGTTGAAATATACGGTGGACAATGATTCCGATAAAGTTAAACCTAGGAACTGTGCGAAAGCTGTGGATTGGTGAAAAGGTGAGTTCACGTGTATTCCGCTATTGGTTGATTGACCGGGTTCTTTGGGAAATAAAATGCATAGTCCTTGTACATGGTGCTCCGTGGTCTTCGTATACAAAGAATGCCGATATACATTATACCTCCGTGGTCTCTGCTTCAAACCTTTGGTATCCATTGAATGTTGCTCCGTCCATCAAGTCTACGAAGGCTACTAAACCAGCTGCCCCAGTAAAGAAGCCATCTGCAAAGAAGGTTGCTCCAGGTTATATACATTAACGCTGTCCAGATATATACTCTATTGATAAGTTGAACGTTGTTGGTATAACACAGTTTGTAGAGATAGTATAACGCTGTCCATTGTATTGTTTCAATTGCGTTTCCATAATAATAACGCTGTCCGACATGATATAACACCTAAAGGCCAGCAGGGTTGACAAGTGGATGTGAAATCTTTGAAGTTTCTTAACATTGTCATTGTCCAGACCCAAAGTGTCAAGTCATGGTTGCAAATGGAGGAACTATAAATTGCTCTGGAAAGTGCCATAATATCAAGCTAACCATGGAGGAA
>APFE030156894.1:12939-35519 GCA_000404065.3 Pinus taeda
GCCTCCTTTGGCCTCTCCATGAATCTGGAAATTAAACTAACAGCATACATAATATCAGGCCTAGTTGTTGTTAAATACGTAAGGCTGCCTACAATACTCTTGTACAAACTAGGATCAAAATCCTTGCTGCTATCCTCTCTGCTGAGTTTTAATCCCATTACTGTGGGAGTGATCGCTGCCTTACATTCTTCCATGCTAAATCTACTCAATACTTGATCCACATATCTTGCCTGTGAGATAAAAATTCCTTTTTCATTTTGATCTACTTCTATGCCTAAGAAGTATCTCAAGAAACCCATGTCAGTCATTTCAAATTCTTCCTTCATGACTGATTTAAAATTCTTAATGAGCTGATCATCATTACCTGTAAAAATGACATCATCAACATATAAGACAACAATTAAAATTTTACCATCTTTTTCTTTGATGTAGACGGTGGGCTCTCCTTCACACTTGTCAAATTCATTATCCAATAGATATGAATCTATTCTGCTGTACCATGCTCTTGGCGCTTGCTTCAGCCCATAAAGAGCTTTCTTCAATTTGCACACTTTGTGCTCTTCACCTTTCTTCTCATAGCCTAGAGGCTGTTCAACATAAACCTCTTCCTTTAACACTCCATTTAGGAATGCTGACTTCACGTCCATTTGGTAGACTTTCCATTTGTTTTGTGCTGCTATGGACAGCACTGCTCTCACGGTTTCCATCCTTGCAACCGGTGTGAAAGTCTCCTCATAATCTCTCCCATATTGCTGCTTGTAGCCTTTGACAACCAGCCTTGCCTTGTGCCTTTCTATCTTGCCTTCAGCATTGCTCTTGGTCTTGTAAACCCATTTCACTCCAATGAATTCTTTACCTTTTGGTAGCTCAACCAAATCCCATGTTTTGTTTCTTTCTATGGCATTCATCTCCTCATCCATAGCTTCTATCCATTTCTTATCTTTAATTGCATCCTCGAAATGAATAAGATCATCAACATGACAAAACAAGGCAAATAAGGAATTCAATCCTTCATCATAAATGTCACTTAGATTTCTAAACTTCTTACCTCTTTCATTTGGTGTGCAAGTGCTTGAAGATGCACTTGAATTTCCTCATTGTGGTGTGCTTGGAGAAGCACTCTCATTTATCCTCAATGGTGTCCCTTGTTGTCCTTGTGTTGGCGCTGCTGTTTGGGGATGCATTTCAGCCACCTCCTCATCATCTTCATCATGAGACAAACAGTTTTTAACATTCACTGTTTTCTCTATGCTTTCATCCCAAGCTTCCTCTTCAATGAATTGAACATCTCTGCTGATGAAAATCTTCTTGGTAGATGGGATATACAACCTGTAGGCCTTGGATTCCTCACTGTATCCAATGAAAAGACATTTCTCCCCTTTGCTGTCCAATTTCCTCCTTAGCTGATCTGGAATGTGTGCATAGGCCACACATCCAAAAACTCTCATGTGGGTGACTCCTTGCTTTCTCCCACTCCATGCTTCTTCTGGCACTCTATTCATCACTGTTTTTGTAGGACACCTGTTCAGAATATATGCTGCACAATTTACAGCTTCAGCCCAATAGTCATTTGGCAAATGCTTTGCCTTCAACATGCTTCTCGCCATATCCATGATGGTCCTGTTCTTCCTTTCAGCAACTCCTTTTTGCTATGGGGTGTACCTTGCTGTAAATTGTTTATGAATTCCATTTTCTCTGCAAAATCTTAGGAATTCCTTGGAGATATACTCACCTCTTCTATCAGTTCTGAGACTTTAATATGCAGCCCACTTTGGTTCTCCACAAGTGCCTTGAAATTTTGGAATTTCTCAAACACTTCACTTTTGTTTTTGAGAAAATAAATCCAAGTCTTTCTTGTAAAGTCATCAATAAATGTTAGGAAATACTGGTTGCCTGCTAATGATGCAGTTTGCATCGGTCCACATAAATCTAAGTGGATGATCTCTAAGGGTGCCTTTGCCCTTATGCTTTTACCTGATGAAAAACTTTCTCTATGTTGTTTTCCCAAAATGCAACCTTCACATAGGCTGTCCGGTTTCTCTATCAATGGTAATCCTTTCACCATTCCTTTTCTACTCAACAAGTTTAGACCTCCAAAATTGAGATGTCCAAATCTCAAGTGCCAAAACCAATTTTCATCCTTTGGCATGCTTTGGAAGGCCTCTTGGGTAACTGCTGCAATTTCTTTTTTGTTTTTCAAATCTGCCCTTATTCTGAGAGGGAACATCCTGTTCCTTGTCATCTTTACTTCAGCAATGCATTTTTTGCTGGGTGGTATATCCATGATGGTGCATACATCATTTTTAAAGTAAACATTGTACCCCTTTTGGACAAGCTGTCCAATACTCAAGAGGTTACATTTCATTCCGGGGACATAGTAGACATCTGCTATGGTTTTCCTTTCTCCTTGCTTTGTAAATATTTTTACCTCCTCTTTTCCCATAACAGAAACTTTGCTATCAGTTCCTAGTGTGACTTCTGATTTCATATTTTTATCTAGGGCAGAAAAGAGAGCTATGTTTCCTGTCATATGGTTGTTGCAACCTGAGTCTAAAAACCATGTCTTCACTATTTATTTCAGCCATGTTACAAGCTAACAACACATTAGTTTGGCTGATTTTCTCTCTAGTAACATTTGCATTTTGTCTATTACTCATATCATGCTGCTTCTTCCTACATTCACTGGCATAATGCCCATATTTTTTACAATAATAGCATTGGACATTGGATTTTTCATACCTTTTGTCCTTGAGCATGATGTTGTTCTCTTTGTTGGCTGCTGCCTTGGCCTTGGTTCTGATTTGGATTGCTGCCTCTTCCTTGAGCATTTGCTGGGCTGCTTCTTCCACCTCTGTTCTGGCTTCTATCTCTTCCTCTCTTGTTTCCTCTGCTTTGACCTCTTCCTCTTCCAAAGGACATCTGGGTCTTGAAGGCTTGCTCTAGAGATGAGTTTTCTTTCCTACTCAATCTCTGCTCATGTGTTATCAGTGATGCATGTAGCTCATCAACTGAAAAGTTTGAGAGATCCTTTGTCTCTTCAATGGTGGTGACAATAGCATCAAACTTTGAGGGTAAGACCCTCAATATTTTCTCCACAATCCTCCTTTCTTCAATGGTTTCTCCATGAGTCCTCATCTGTGTGATCAGACCAATTACATGTGTGAAGAATGAGTCAATGTTGTCTGACTCCTTCATGCACAGATTCTCAAAATCTCTCCTCAGCAACTGTAGTTTTGCTGTCTTCACTTTCTCCATGCCTTGATAGGCTGTCTTGAGGGTCTCCCATGCTTCATTGGATGTCTTAGCTGATGCTAACCTTTGAAACACACTCTTGTCTACTGCTAGATACAACAACACACGGGCTTTTGAGTCCTTCTTCCTATTGCTCTTCAGCAGATCCTTCTCTGCTGGAGTTAAACTATTAAACTCATTTTCATCTCCTGGTTCATCAAAACCATCTTCAACTATTTCCCATAAATCTTGAGAGGCAAACAGGACTCTCATGGTTATTGCCCAATAGTCATAGTTCTTCCCATTAAACTGTGGGAGCTGGGTGTTAAACATACCCATACCAGTGCTTGTGCTGGCCATCCTAGCACTCTTTAACTATATTTTTAAATCCTTGACTGTGTATTTTAAAACAAATGACTGCTGCAACCAAAAGACTCCTCCCTTCAGCTTCTTTGTTGTCTTCAAAGAGCCTAAGCCTGCTCTGATACCACTGTTGGGGATTTTTAAGGGGAAAATCCCAAAAACACAAAAATAAAACACAGAGGCAATGCTCTGTTTCCTTTACTCCAGAATCTTTTTGCACAGAGGAGCCTTAAAAAAAAATTTACTGAGAAGAGAGTATTGCACCACCATAAAAGATTTCTATTCATTAAAATAAAAACACTAATACATATTCATCCTCTTTCACTCAGAGGGATTCACCAAAACATTTTAACAAAAATTACTCTGTCTCTTTTGAAATTTTACACCACTGTGTGTAAATATTTCATTTACATTCACTGCTGTGTGAAAACAAAATTACAGAGATTTATTGTTTTACCTTTTCACTGCTGTGTGAAACAATTCATGGTTTTACACAAACCTCCTCTGTTCTTCTTCTTTCACCTCTCCTCCTACACTGTTGTGCATTCTTTGCATTTCTTACATTACCAAAAAAAATAATTCATTCACACTCCTGTGCGTTCCCTGGTTTTCATTAGCTGCTGCTTATCATACATAATCAAAATAAACTTTGTTACATTTCCTTTTTACGACCTGTGTGGTTTTTCATTCTCGCTGCTGCGAGCAGACTCTTCACCTCCCCGTGTGCGATACACCATAAGTCAACTCTCTTACAAAAACAATATAACATACGGTTCCTATGTAATTAATAAAAAATTACATACCCCATACCTCCGTATAAAATAGATATAACGCGCCGTAAAAAAAATAAATACATTACCTAAAAACATGTCATAACATTAACATTAGAGTATGGGTAAAGTAATACTCCACGCTGCATTTATGTTTAACAGACCCCATGTACCTTCCTTGCAATCGGACGGTGGAGAAACTTGGCTTTAATCGGACGAATATCGGATGGCCTGTTTTAACTGACTTTTATCATCCGAAAAGTGTTAGAGGGTGATGTCACCCCAATCCACGTGCCTCCTCCAAATTGCATCGGAGCCCCTTCGTACGGAAACCTCTCATGCCAAAGAGCGGTGCGATAACTTACCGGTGGTTTCAGGTTTGCTGCGGTGGTTTTGGTACGGCGTTGACTGCTGGCCCGCGCGCGCAGTGGAAATTATAATTTCAACAATTTCATGGTAATGTTAAAAATTTAAGTAAAAGGATGAAAATGAAAATTAAGGACCATGAAATTTGAATAGCATATCAATACTAGGAGAGGGGAATGGACCCCAAATAGCACTTAACCAATTTAGAAAACACCTTGGAGTCACCAACAATCAGCTAAATGTTAAAAAGTTAAAAAAAAATTAGAAAAATCGTTGTTTTTTTGGGTGACTGGCCAGATTTAATGACTCAGCCGAGTAGATGTGGAAACGGCTGAGTTGACCGAGTCATGCAATAACTCCCCGAGTCAATCATGACTCGGCCTCCCGAACTAGTTTTCATGCCGAGTCATAAAATTCTTCAATGACTCGAATCAACTCAGCCGTTTCGGATTCGATTCGGCCAAATTTTAAAACATTGCTTTAGATAATTTAAGTGTAGCTTAAAGTTTTTGAAGTCTTTACACCATTTATTTTTCCATCCTTGCAAGGGATGTCCCATTTGTTGGGATTCATGGTGTAAGAAGCACTAGAATATGTAAGTACAATGCACCGGTGCAAGTGTCTTGAACAACTTGTTATGGGAGGAGGACTTATGCATAATTACATCATCTCCTGCGGATTCCATCCAAAACATTCTTTTTTTTATTTTTTTTATTTTAGATCTGGTTCTCCTGTGATTGGTGGTGCAGGTGGTGCAAGTGGCCAAGGCAACCACTTGAGGTGGTTTTGTTTCTACTTACTCCAGCAAGCTCGACTAAGGAGCATCAGTGACCGAGGGGAGATCATTTGTAGAATTATTGTTGAACTGAACTAATATCCAAGATTTTTCTGACCCGACCTAATTGTTGTAGCTTATAATGATGTGCCCTCAGTCCACATGGATAAACTTTGCTGCAGAATTGTTCACTTAGTACCTTCCTCTGGCATATCTTTCACATCAGCAGAAGCAAACGCAAAAGTGGATCCTGTGGATCTTGATACACAAGCTGCAAATTTCTTGTTTGTCCCAGTACACCCTCTATTATATCATCCATCATATGGCATATGAATTCTATGAGATATTAACCAGGCCAGCATATGGTAACAAGGAAGAACTCCTTTAGAAGGGTTGTGACCCTGCAAAGTCTATAATCATGATGGAACAATGAAGTATAGCTATATATTGTTTTGTCTAAGCATTTAAGGGGATTCAAACTTCTCATTATGATCCGATGATACACCTTTTGCAAGTTAGTAAATTTCTCTAGATTATGAATGATTGCCATAGATTAATGGGTTGTCTGCAGACTCTAGATTATGGATTATTGCCATAGATTAATGGGTTGTCTGCAGACTATGACATGTTATCATACAGTCATCCAAATTCATGATTTTTGTAAGAATATATATGCATTGGATCAAGTGTTGCAATGGAGGTTTCTTTGTGTGTGCAAGTGATATTGAAGCAAGCAAAGTATTTCAGTAAGAAAAGATTGGGCAGCAGATCGATTTGAATTGTAGGTTACAGCCCATTGTTACCTCAATCTGATCACGTCAATGAATGACATTAATAGGGGATATTGCTCGTCAATATCCTCTATCAATGTCATTTAGCATCAATCTACTACAAAACTGATCAGTATTATGGTATAGTAATCCCGATCTATATCTTCGCATCAGTGGTCTACTAATAGAATAGTACCCTGCCACGATACAGAGCCGGGTTCGATTCGCGCCAGGTGCAAGAGGTTGATTGAAGTTTTGAACTGTATTTACTAATGATTTTTCTGTAGCCGAATAAAATATATTTACAATCATATTGGTCTTCTCTGTTTTATTCTAAGTTGGCTACGTTAAAACTTCTTCATCAAAAAGAATATCAGCTGTCGTTGTAGTATAGTGGTAAGTATTCCCGCCTGTCACGCGGGTGACCCGGGTTCGATCCCCGGCAACGGCGTGTTCTACTGTTTGGGAAGAGCCATCTGTTCTTCCTTCCTGTGGCGAGCTTCTATTTTGTGAAGTTCGAGAACCTTTTGAGGCGGTGTCATCTGAGGTGGAGTGACCCGGGTTCGATCCCCGGCAACGGCGTGTTTTACTGTTTCGGAGGAGCCATCTGTTCTTCCTTCCTGTGGCGAGCTTCTATTTTGTGAAGTCCGAGAACCTAAAAACCGTGTGTAGTTTGATGGCGTAAGATGGATTGTTTCCACCGTCATTTGCGGAGGGTATAATATTCTTCACCGAGGTTTAAAGTCTTTATAGACATTTTATTCTGTATGACCTGTCTCAGCTGTGCAAGCTGTGAGTGAGAGTCTTAGAAAGAGTTTACCTGGTAAGAAAGCTTCTTAAAATCGAAAAAAGGCCTCCGCAGCAATACAGGGAAAAATTAATTCTGGGGTTTGTTGCTGATATCATTTGAGGATGGTTTTTCCACAAAAACTATTTCAGTTTTGGGGTTTATTTGAGATCAATTCGAGAGTTTAGTTGGAAAAAAATATTTTAATCACGGGATTTATCGGTGATGTCGTCCGAGGATTTATTTATAATTTTTGTTTTTTGGGTTTGTTTGAAGTTTCATTTGATGTTTTATTTGTTATAAAATTTACTTTCGTCTAGGCTTTGTCGGAGGTCTCATTTAAGGGTTGATCTGAAAAAAAAAATTCATCATGGGATTGTTGGACGTGTCATTTGAGGGATTATTTGGTAACATTCAAAGTAATATTGAGTGTGTAATTCTTTTTATGAATGAATGGTGTGCTCAGCGAATCTTGCTGGGTACAATGAGGTTTTTGTCAAACATTGATATCAGTTGTGAGGTTTGTTGGAGGTATGTATGCTTCTAGGGTTTATTGGTAACAGAGAAAGTTCAACTGGATGTCTTAAGTCTTTTTATGGATGATTAGTCTTGTCACGAATTCTTGTTTGGTGCAACGAGGGCTTGCAAAGTCGTTATGTATGAGTGAAAGGTGCTAATCACCAATTCTTGTTGGATACCATAAGGTTTCTTTGATATTAGTCGTCGGTTTTGTTGGACGTATGTATAGAGGGTGTATTTAGTCATAAAAAATTTCACTTAATGTCTCAAGTCCTTTTATACATGATTAGTCTGCTCATGGTTTTTTGTTGGATGCACAGAGGGTTTGAGAATCCTTGATGACTAATAAATGAAAAATGCACAGGAAGCTTTGCAGAGGCGGGACGAAACTTACTTGGATGCATTGGAAGCATTGCAGATAGCCTCTGCGACAGAAACAATGGCTCAGATTGTGACGTCAGTATATTGATAGTGAAAAGATATGTTGTTTTTAATTTTTTTGTGTAGATTAATGAAACGGGTTCTTTTAAATGGTCTTTTTCAATGCTGTAGCTTAGAGAATTGGGCAATTTCGCCGAGATTGCTAAATTAGTTTGTTATTTAATTTAATTCATCTAAATTTTGCTGATCCTGAAAAGACTGTACGAAGTTGGTCAGATTCTCATTATAAGGTCATACCAGGTCAGTCCTGAAGGGCGGTAAGGTCCTGACTACAAGGTCTTACCGGGTTGGTCCGTCAGAGCTCAGATAGGGTCTTTTTTCTATCTTTTAGTTTGCATGGAGCAATGATATATTGTAATTTTCTAATCCTTTAATTGTTATGTCATCTGGGTTTTGTTCAGGATACTTGGATCTTGTATTATTCTTGTCATTTTTATGAGTGTTGTAAACTTTATTTTATCGTTGTAAAAATGTTTTGCACAAAAGTTCACTAGAAGTTCTTTGTCCCGGATTAAGGAACCTTGCTGAACTCTGTTCTTCAGCAAAACCAGAAGCTCCTGAAACTTCTATAGAAAGTTTCATGGATTTACACGGGCGGGTATCTAAGTTCGTTGTTGATATGAAATCGTGGACTAAAAGTATGCCTATTGTGAGGCTTCAGATGTCAAAGAAAACATGTCGGACTACTCGAGGATGTGGGCTTCTGCTGCGGCATGGATAGAAACAACCTTGTCAAGTGATATGAAGAATTGCCCTGTTAACCCTGAGTTAAAACACCATACAGCTGCGGAAAAATCAGCATTGAGAAGGGTGAAAAGCTGTTTGGGTAGGGCATTTGAGGATGCTAACAAAGGCTCATTAGGAGGTCCTTACACTCGAGGTTCAATTCCTTCTATATCTGTTAAAAGACCATTAGGTCAATCTATGCCCTGTTCTATCAAAATTTTATCAAGGACATTGGCAGAATGTAATGAAAATGATGACAACCTAATATCAGAAAATAATCACAATCTAAATTTGGGTTCAAATAAATTGAGATCGACAGAAATCTCAGACCAAAGGTTTCACGGGAAACAACCAGTCCCCACAGAACAACAGCCTGTTAATGTGCCTGAGTCAAAGAAAAAGAACAACTTGTTACACATAATAGCACTTGCAAAGCAGGTTAAAATCGAAGCTGAAAACTGATTTATAGGGTTCTTGGAGAAGGCCTTTGACAAAGGTTCAAGAATTGTCAGGTCCTCGGAAGATGTTGGGAAAAGTCAAGGAGATTCCCATAGGGTTCATAAATGGCTTTTTAGGATTCAATTTTCATCCCCTCCAAAAATTGAAGAAATTTTGAAATAATGTCATAATCTATATGACAAAACATACACAAACCACGGAGATTCAACATATCTCGCAGGAACGATCAAAAACAGGAGTACAGCAGATATTTAAAATGAATTCAAATTTTCCATACATTGGATTGAGATGGTCTTTGAGAATGAATGCTTGAGACAGTTGGTTTGTGACCAGGGAAAAAAGGAAAAAGAAAGAGTTTATGCACCAGCATCGCCAATGGTTACTGATAATAGCATAAAGGTATGTGACTTTTAGGTAGCATTTTTTTAGCATTTTATAAGTATTCTCCTTTCCAGGTTTAAAGGCTAACTAATCCAATACTATTTAGGATAAGAATGAGCACAATGCACTACTTGGATTAATAGTAGAAATATAGTCTGGGATAAACACTATAATGAGGAAAGAAGACCATTAAAACAATTTGACATGCAAAACTTTTCTTATAATTTTGAAGGCAGATTGAGTGTTAAAGCAGCGTAGACTAAACATATTGTTTGCTTCCATATTTCTATCAACGCTTTATTAGAGTTAGCCAATACCAGACTTTTAGGAATACGTTTTTCTTTTACCATTTTTTTCGTTAATGGGTTTTTGTAATAGGAGAGAGCAGAGCTTGTGAAGGCTATAAGAAAGCGAATTATTACAAATCTAAGAATTTGGAGCATCAAAATATCAAATATCTAACATCTTGAGCTCTGGCAATTGTGTTTGATCAATCAGATGAACAATTAAGTCTTTCACCTTGATGGGTGAACTCAATTTTCAAACTCCCGTAACATACAGATGGAATTTTTGGCTGCCTTGACATGCGCTAAAATATGCCTTGCCTACTTCACATCTGTAAGAGAAGGTAGTTCTGAGTGTTTTATTCAACCGGATATTACATGGGAGATTTCCTTATAGCGCTTTCTATGCATCATTGTTGATGGAAGCAAAACCATTTTGTTAAATAGTAAAAATATTTTGGACACTGGCATCATGCAAATTTGAGTAGAAATTCCTTTTGTGGGTGGAGAAGGAGAAGAATTACTTGATTCCCTCCTATATCTATATACCCTTGTTATTCATAGTCCTTTAAAAATAATGCTTTGAGTTTTTCAATCGAAACAGAGTACAAATATAATGTCACTGGATTTATTCAATGGAGATAGAAACCTTTTCAAGTACAATGTAAGCTTTTCCAATGAAAACATAAATGATGTTTCGTGGAAGTGGTCTCACCAACTAGCATGGCAATTTTGGTAACAACAAAATCCATATTTAAAAGCTTAAAATGCTCAAACAAACTATCACTTGGTAACATAGACTATGGAAAGTAAAATATTATTTTGACAAAGTTTTGATTGTTCAAAGACACAATTTGCATAAAGATTTGAATGATTTGAAAATCGGCAACACACCTTTGGGTTAGCAGAGCTAAGGAAGCTCTGATTGTTGCTAGGAGTAAATGAAGACACGAAAATTGTCTTGGAGATCTTGGTTGGGTACATCTCCATCACATAAGACAATGGGTGACCTACAAGAGTCACTTGCCATACATTTAAAGGGTAACTAATTCAATACTATTTAAGCTAAGAATGAGCACAAGGCACTACTTGGATGAAGGATAGAAGTATAGTCTCGGATAAACACTATAATGAGGAAAACAAACCATTAAAAAAAATTGACATGCACAACTTTTCTTATAATTATGAAAGCAAATTGAGTGTTACAAACTTACAACGGCATAGACTAAACATATTGTTTGCTTCCAGACTTCTATCAACGCTTTATTAGAGTTAGCCAATACCAAAATTTCAGGAATAAGTTTTTCTCTTACCATTTCTTTTCGTTAATGGGTTTTTGTAATAGGAGAGAGTAGAACCTGTGAAGGCTATAATAATGAGAATTATTACAAATCTAAGAATTTGGAGCATCAAAATATGAACTATCTAACACCTTGAGTTGTGGCAATTGTGTTTGAACAATCAGGATGAACAATTAAGTCCTTCGCCTTGATGGGTGAACTCAATTTTCAAACTCCCATAACATACAGATGGAGATTTTTTGCTGCCCTGACATGTGCTAAAATATGCCTTGCCTACTTCACATCTCTAAGAGAAGGCAGTTCTGAGTGTTTTATTCAACCGTATATTACATGGGAGATTTCCTTAGAGTGCTTTCTATGCATCATTGTTGATGGAAGCAAAACCATTTTGTTATATAGTAAAAATATTTTGGATACTAGCATCATGCAAATATGAGTAGAAATTCCTTTTGTGGGTGGAGAAGGAGAAGAATTACTTGATTCCCTCCTATATATGTATACCCTTGTTATTCACAGTCCTTTAAAAATAGTTCTTTGAGTTTTTTCAATGTAAACAGAGTACAAATATAATGTCACTGGATTTCTTCAATGGAAATGGAAACCTTTTCAAGCACAATGTAAGCTTTTCCAATGAAAATGTAAATGATGTTTCATGGAAGTGGTCTCAACAACTAGCATGGCAATTTTGGTAACAGCAAAATCCATATTTAAAAGCTTAAAATGCTCAAAAAATAACACAAACTATGGAAAGTAAAATATTCTTTTAACAATTTTTTGACTGTTCAACGACACAATTTGCATAAATATTTGAATGATTTGAAAATCGGCAACACACCTTTGGGTTGGCAGAGCTAAGGAAGCTCTGGTTGTTGCTAGGAGTAAATGCAGACACGAAAATTGTCTTGGAGATCTTGGTTGGATACATCTCCATCACATAAGACAATGGGCATCCATCCAAGCTGTGACCTACAAGAGTCACCTGCCATACATTTTATGCAAAGAAGTCAATGCCCTTCAAAGGTCATAAGAAAATCAAGAATGAGAGCATGATGAAGCTCAGTGCTCTCCAAAAGTTAATTAATGTATAACAAAAGGTTTCAACTATAATTACAATCACATGAACCAGGTCTAAAATGTCTTCTCTAAGGTCATCTATCCCAAGTCTTCTAAGTGGTATGTATAAACCCTTTTAGCCCATGTCAATCCCCAAGCCTGACCTTGAAGGGTTGGTTATTCCACTCCAACAACACCTCAGTGTAGCCAGAGAACAGAAATGCTACTTGAAGACCTCCACAATATAACATAGGAATTTAACAATAAAAGGGGATTTATGTTGGAGTTGAACTAAATTTAATTGGAATTTCAAGAATATTTGAAAAACTGATAGATAGGGGTGAAGTTACTTGTTTAGCCTCACCCATATCCGCCAGCTTTGAGAATGTTCCCAAATTCTACCCATGGCTAAAAGGGAAGTGAAGACATTGGTCACAAGTTCCATCCCCACACTATCTTAGAATTGGTGTGTCGTTGGCTATCCTTTGGATCTCATGCTTGGAGAGAAATCCAATGAGAGAATGTATTGAATATGTATTATTGATTAGGATCTCATGCTCGAAGGGAAATCCAATGAGAAAATATATTGAATATCTATTATGCATTTGGATCTCATACTCAGAGCGCAGTAGCAATTAACCATGCTAAGAGCTAGAAATTTTGAAATAATGTCAGAATCTATATGACAAAGCATACACAAACCATTGAGATTCAACATAGCTTGCAGGAACGATAAGAAACAGGAGCAAAGAAGATCTTTAAAATGAATACAAATTTTCTATACATTGGATCGAGATGGTCTTTGAGAATGAAAGCTTGAGACGGTTGGCTTGTGACTAGGCAAAAAAGGCAAAAGAAAGATTTTATGCATCAACATTGCCAATGGTTACTCATAATAGCATAAAGGTATGTGACTTTTAGGTAGCATTTTTTAGCATTTTAAAAGCATTCTCCTTCCCAGGTTTAAAGGCTAACTAATCCAATACTATTTAGGCTAAGAATGAGCACAGTGCACTACTTGGATTAAGAATAGAAATATATTGTCGAATAAACACTATAATGAGGAAAGAAAACCATTAAAACAATTTGACATGCACAGATTTTCTTATAATTCTGAACGCAGATTGAGTGTTACAACGGCATAGACTAAACATATTTTTTGCTTCCAGATTTCTATCAACACTTTATTAGAGTTTGCCAATTCCAAAATTTTAGGAATACGTTTCTCTTACCAATTTTTTTGTTAATGGGTTTTTGTAATAGGAGAGAGCAGAACCTATCAAGGCTATAATAAAGAGAATTATTACAAATCTAAGAATTTAGAGCATCAAAATATGAAATATCTAACATCTTGAGTTGTGGCATTATGTTTGATCAATCGGGATGAATGATCAAGTCTTTGGCCTTGATGGGTAAACTCAATTTTCAAACTCCCGTAACATACACATGGAATTTTTCGCTGCCCTGACATGCATTAAAATATGCCTTGCCTGCTTCACATCTGTAAGAGAAGGCAGTTTTGAGTGTTTTATTCAACCGGATAATACATGGGATATTTCCTCATAGCGCTTTATGTGCATCATTGTTGATGGAAGCAAAACCATTTTGTTAAATACTAAGAATATTTTGGACACTGGCATCATGCAAATACGAATAGAAATTGCTTTTGTGGGTGGAGAGGGAGAAGAATTACTTGATTCCCTCTTATATCTATATACGCTTGTTATTCATAGTGCTTTAAAAATAATGCTTTGAGTTTTTTCAATCCGAAATAGAGTACAAATATAATGTCATTGGATTTCTTCAATGGAAATAGAAACCTTTTCAAGCACAATGTAAGCTTTTCCAATGAAAACATAAATGATGTTTCGTGGAAGTGGTCTCAACAACTAGCATGGCAATTTTGGTAACAAAAAATTCCATATTTAAAAGCGTAAAATGCTCAAATAAACAATCACTTGATAACACAAACTATGGAAAGTAAAATATTCTTTTGACAAAGTTTTGACTGTTCAAAGACACAATTTGCATAAAGATTTGAATGATTTGAAAATCAACAACACATCTTTGGGTTAGCAGAGCTAAGGAAGCTTTGATTGTTGCTAGGAGTAGATGCAAACACGAAAATTGTCTTGGAGATCTTGGTTGGATACATCTCCATCGCATAAGACAATGGGCATCCACCCAAGTTGTGACCTACAAGAGTCACCTGCCATACGTTTTAAAGGCTAACTAATCTAATACTATTTAGGCTAAGAATGAGCACAGTGCACTGCTTGGATTAAGAATATAAATATAGTCCTAGATAAACACTATAATGAGGAAGGAAAACCATTAAAACAATTTGACATGTACAACTTTTCTTATAATTTTGAATGCAGATTGATTGCTACAACGACATAGACTAAACATAGTGTTTTCTTCTAGATTTCTATCAACGCTTTATTAGAGTTAGCCAATACCAGAATTTCAAGAATAAGTTTTTCTCTTGCCACTTTTTTTCGTTAATGTGTTTTTGTAATAGGAGAGAAGAACTTGTGAAGGCTATAATAAAGAGAATGATTACAAATCTAAGAATTTGGAGCATCAAAATATGAAATATCTAACCTCTTGAGTTGTGGCAATTGTGTTTGATCAATCAGGATGAACAATTAAGTCTTTCACCTTGATGGGTGAACTCAATTTTCAAACTCCCGTAACATATAGATGGAATTTTTCGCTGCCTTGACATGTGCTAAAATATGCCTTGCCTACTTCACATCTGTAAGAGAAGGCAGTTTTGAGTGTTTTATTCAACAGGATATTACATGGGATATTAGCCTCACCCGTATCCGCCAGATTTCAGAATTTTACCAAATTCTACCCATGACTAATCCCTGATCTTTGCCATCTCTGAGAAGGCCATAACTTTTATAGAAAGGCTTATTATGAATAATAATAAGAGGCATCCTGAAAACATGTAACATTCATAACTTGCATGGGACATCCTTAGTCATGTCATCTGTCATCAGCTTTGATCTAGTAGTTATATAATTATTGTTGTCAATCCTACCAATTATTGTTAAGTTCCAGAGAATCTATTTACCTTCTAATCATTCCCGAAGTTGATGATATAATATAGTAGTGGCTTTGCATAGTGTGTAATTGAATTGATTCCATTTGTAGGGGGTATCTTGTTTGTCCCATTGGAGGTGAGATCCAAAGCAGTCACTTTGTGCCCCTACTGCTTAATCAGAGTAATAATTTTATACCAACACCATGCTCCATGCGCAAGTCCATAAATCAACACAATGTGCTCTTGGATTCCTTTGCCTTGCTAACCAATTTCACCAAAAACAAATACTCAGATTATCTCATCATGAAACTCCAATTCTGAAGATTGGAAACGAGAAAATGAAAAAGGAAAAGAGGTTGTTGAAGTTTACTGGTTGGATTACCTATACACGAAAAGCAAGCAGAAGAATGACACCAAAGGTACCAACATTCCTACTCCTTCGCAACACCATCCTAACTGTAAAGCAGAAAACAAACTCCAATGGCTAACTCCTCTCTCAAAATCTGTGAGAATTAGATGGGTATCTTCTACAAGGGAGCATAGGTTCTTAAATATAATTAGTAAAGGAGAGAAGGGGCCAAGAGAACTGTACATGGAATATCTCAAACCGAGTAGGAACACATGAAAAGTCAAAGTCGATATTGTAGAAAATCATTGGAGGATGTGAGAGCTTAGAAAAGCTTCCCTCTAGGCCACCTGTCATCCGTCTATGTGGTTGGATTATACGTTAGACAATTGCAGAGTGTTTAACCATTCGATTAGGCTAAGGTAGTTGGCTGAAGTAAGCATTTGGAGCCTAATTCCTTAAGCTAATAAAAGAATTTAAGGCTTAACAGTGATGTCCTAACCAAACACCCACTAGGGCAGAAACGATGGGTTTATTTTGAATCCTGTTAAGGACATTTGGAAGGTAGATTTGTGAGAATTCTTGGCACATTTTTAGGGTTAAACGCTTGGCATAATTCTGAGGGTAAGTCTGGAGAGTTGTTGCAAACAAATACAAATATTTGCACTTACAGGTCTGAGTCAACTTCTATGAGTTGGCAATGTCTATGCTTTCAACTATCCCTTGAAATGAGTGAATTTTGGATGCACAGTTTAAGTTTATCCAAGACAAATAGTCCAACGCCAATTTGCATCCTTTCTTGAGGCTACTGTGGAAGATTTGTTCTACGAAACTACATCATACTTACATAATATGCACCTATTTTGATCATGATGTGAATTTATATTTTGTTTAATAAGAACTTCTTCAGAGACCCTGAATTATGCTGGTTATCTAACATATTAATCTAAGATGTTTGCTAAGTTTTGCAGTGGCAATTGTACAACATCTATTGTTTATTACCATAGAAGCTGCCCAAATTCTTGTTATGATCTCTGTCTCATTTATTGTCGTAAGCTCTGAGAAGACCATCAACCTGGTCTGGATGAAGCAGAGTCTGCTCAACATAAATCTCAAGAAAGAGCTAATGCTCTTGTTCGAAACAATCTTCGTGCTTTAGCAAGGAGATCTGGCATTCTTGATTAGAACATTTGCTTGATTAACAATCACATGAACCTTGTGTTGTACAATATTTGTATTGACTCTAAAGGATTTAAGGAGCAATAATGTTGTTTTTGATGAGCGTAACAAGGATTATCAAATACACTGTTTATTATTCCCTGTGGTATACATTCTTTGGATCTTGTTTGTTCCCTTAATTATAAGTGCATAAAAATATTAGATTCATAATACAGGGTACCATTAATCACGTGAGCCATTAATTGTTAAGTGAAAAGTGGGGATTATCAGGGATGTATTCTAGCTAAAAAAATTAATAGAAGTAGGAAGTCCAATCAGAGCTAAAAAAATTAATAGAAGTAGGAAGTCCAATCAGCCAATTTGCTTTGCCAACTGTACAAAATCGCATGTATTACTTTGTTTAGGTTCCGAAGACTTTTTAGGGAAAATTAATAAGCATTGAGTCACTCATTAAATTTAGGTGATTTGCAGAAGCACAAATGAAGCTTCTATCAAATAGCTTAAAGGAAGAAATATTAATTCAATAACTAATAAAAATTATAGTCTTAGGCACCCTAAATCAATTTTAGTTTATACACCTTTAGAATTTCATTTCTGCTACATCTCTTTATCTTATTTAGATTTTCCTATTCCCATGTCGCGATTATTCTTCAATTTATGCTTTACAGCGTTTACTTTGCAACATCTCGTGCAAATGCTAGCTTACTCCAGCATATTAGATGGTCATTACTTTGCAACATCTTGTGCAAATGCTAGTTTAGTTTAGCATATTAGATGGTCATTTGGGAGAGGAAATAAGATTATTATTGGGAGAGACCAGTTTGTTGGTTTATCGGACACTTTTAGACTCCCGGAGGACATTTTGGAGGCACCGCACCGACGGGGTATGTTCTTCTTGGAACAGGTGATCAACAGTTGGAAATGGGTACACCCGACTTGGAGGGAGGCTGAACAACTTGGATTGATGGGAAGTCGGCACATGCATGGCATTCATACATAAATAGAATTAGGGGAGCGGGTCTATCTCGACATCTGAGTGGGGACACCCTTACATGGGAGGGCAGTCTTAAAAATGAAATGGTGGTAGTAGCGGATATCTATCAGCACATCATGCACAAGAATAAAGAATATGCACCACGCCCATGATTTTTGTTGATCTGGAGATTACCCGCACCTTTAAAGGTCATCCTTTTATGCTGGTTGGAATGGAGAAAGCACTTACTGACATGGGACAATTTGTACAAACGTTGTTTTCTTGGACCCCCGAGTATTGTGTCCTGTGTGGCGGGTTAATGAAATGGTAACTCATCTATTCATACACTACAATATTGAATTACATATTTGGTCTATGATTTTGTCGTTTTGTAGTCTTGCAGATTAAATTTCAAAATATTTCTGTCCATTGAACATGCTTGAGATGGGGTGCCTCCAGGGTAGGGACTCAAACCTTCATTCCGTTGTTTACCTTCTAGGAGATTTGGAATGCACACAACCACTATATTTTGCATTGGGTGTCGATCAACGCTTTCAGAATCTATGAAGTTATCTTATGGCTGGAGCATATGGCATCAATGAGACAACACACCATAGACATGTCTAGACGCTTCTTAAATCTTTGCATAAATTTGTCGGCTGGATTCTTTAATGGTCCTGCACAGCAGGGACAATGTGGGTGTGGGGATGGTTGCGCATCAATGAACATACTGGCTACAAGTTACACTGGAATCACTGGAATGGGGGAGAGGTACAAACTCAAGGGCCGAGATGATAGCCCTCTGGGGCTTATTATGGTTTGTAAAGGAAAAGAAATTCCAAAATATTCATATATACGGGGATTTTAAAGCAATCATTGATGGATTTTCTGGTATATCCTGTTTCGACCCTCCAGATCTTCAGGGATGGAGAGATAAAATCAGGAATTTGATTCAGAATTTTAGGAATTTCACTATGATGCACATATACAGAAAATCAAACAGGATTGTTAATGCTCTTTCAAAGATGGAATTGCGCGATCCAGAGGGCTTCATTTTCTACAACTTTATTTCAGATGATACAATAAGGGAGGAATGCATACTTGTTATCCCATAGCAGGATACGGTTTTGGTCATTGTTGTTGTTATGGTCGTTCTTGATCTGTGCACTTTACATATTTTTGTTTTTGGGAAAATGAAGAGTTCTCAACATTTCCATTTTTGACCTTAAGAACATTGGATTGGATATATGCATATTTTGGTAGAACCAATTTTCTGAATACTTTGAATAAAATTCTAGTTAGTTTTTTTCTTCTGAAACAAAAATATTCTTAGCACTGGAAAGTAAATTATTATTATTATTTTGTTGGCTTGAACCACATGTCTTTGAATATCAAATTTCTTAATTTACATCATACTTAGTAACATGATTGAGCTATTCCCATGGACTATTATTATTATTATTTTACATTCAATTGCTATATCTTTCTATATAAAGTTGATGTAAAATTAAGGTGGAAATTGAAGTATTTTATTTATGGCCGACATTGATTTATTTTGTTATTACTATTATTACACATTTCCTGCATATTAAGCTTAGAGTGCTTTAGGCACAATAATTGAATATTATTTTTTTATAAATAAATAAAAATGACTAATTATAATTAATCAACTTAATATTTTCAAAACGATACAAATATAAAATACAATGATGTGCCACATACACAAAATGTATGAATTACATCTTTATATTTAGAACCCAATCAGTTTGTGTGGTATCAATGGCTTTGTTCTCATATATCAATTGTCATAATTTTTTCGAAAGAATTGGTAGCACATTATGAGGATATAAAGAGTAATACCTTAATTATCCAATTGATAAATCTAAAAAAAAAGGGTTCAATGTTAGAGAAAATTGAGGACTTTCAAAGATTGAATATCAATGTAACTAATATTTCAGAGGAGTATGATTGATGTTTTCATAGGGACATGTTGACATTGTTGGACGCCGCCAACTAGGGGGTCTGCCCAGTGTGAGGTCCCAATCAGACCTCACATAGTTTAGGATAGGATCCCAGTTCGGTATGTGGGCGCGACTACCACCATTAATGATTCTCTCATGGCTATTGAATGTGTAGCCGTTAGAGTAAGAACAAGGAATAAATGTTTGTATTACGAAAACGAAGTCAACCCACGATTAACAACTTGCAGAACGAGATACAAGGATGCAACAACAATAACAAGGAGAAGGATGCCATGATAAGGATGAGTGAGGCAAAACCCAATCAGATACATGAACAAGAACATGCTAGAGGTTAGTCGTAAATTAGTTCACAACAGGTCACCGACATGGCATGGAGTAAGAAAGCAAGGATTCAAAGTAGACATGCAAGTAATGAGTTACAAACTAGTTCATTAACGTATTACTCACATGAAAACACATACAACCATAATGGAAATACTAAAGAGCCAATATAACCAAGTTGAAAATCATGGGAATCAAGGCAGAAGACACATCACTTCTTATTAAAGTTGTTGCAAAGACAAGTACATATCAAACCATCAAAGCCCAATAGTGGAGAATGGGTTGCTCCTTCCATTATCTAATACAAAACCCTAACCTCACTACAACTCACCCTACTCGTTGCCAAGAGCTAAGTGCCTCTAGCTCTCAAGCACAAATCATCTATCTTATTTTAGCCCTTACTCAAGTGCTAAAGTCCCCCTGTAATGAGGCATGAGGTCACATTTATAGAGATGAAGTGATTGTTCACCTACCGTGACCCTTGACCTACCCTCATGACTCTTGAACTTCCTTACTGCTCTCTCATGCCTCTTGCCTAGTACATGCTCCATTGATCTCAGCATAGCTATTGATACCATGATAGGAACATTTACATCTTGATAGAAGAGAAAATGTGAGAACAAAGAAGGTTATGAGAATCCCTAGGGTTCTTGTTTCCAATAGTGGAATCATGGAGACTTGCATAGGCTATTGCACCTCCTTTACTGTTGAAATATTAATTTCCAACTGCCCACATGAACTCCAGCAAAACCACTTCAGAAAATCACAAGTACATTTTGCACCGCTTTTCGCAAAAGGTTGTATTTGTCAGAGGGCCTACGAACACGCCGACTAACTGACACGCGTCCTGTGTATGAACACAAAACCACCCATTCCCCGGAAACTAAACTTCGATTGGTTTATGTGAGTTAGGTGTACGAATTGCGTCCGATCAAGTCAACAGACATGGATCTTCATCACCTACCAGAACATTAATTTTGGTTTTTGTCGTACATTTCATTTAATGCATTTAATACTTGTCATAGTCTTAGGTAAAATCTTTAAAGTTTTCATACGGCATGTATTTTTTTTAACCCATATATAATGTTTTGGTGTTGACTTTGTATTATTATCGCACACGGGATGAGAAGAGAAAGTGTTCGCAGCAGCGAGGGTTGAAGAACCAGAGGTTTGCACAGCAGTGCAAGGTTGAAGATTTGTAACAAAAAAAGGAACGCATATGTATATGAAATTTCCTTTTGTTATGTGTTGACTATTGTGTGATGCAAGGCATATATGTAAATTTTTTTTATTGCTCAAATGACGGGGAGCAAGAGCGAATGAAGAATGACTGTGTGGATTTTATTTTTGAGATTAAAAGTTATGTAAGAAACTTTTACAGCACATGTAAGAATTTTTATTCTACAACAGTAAATGTAAAATCTCTTTTACAACAATAAATGTGAATGAAGATTTTACACAACAGTGTAAAAATCATTTGTAACAGAGGCAGAGTAATTTTGTTTTTGGTGAAAGTTTTTGGTGAATCCCTCTGAGAGAGAGGAAGAAATATGTATCAAGCCTTTTACTAATGAATATAAAGGTTTTATTGGTGTGAAAAATCTCTGTTCTCAGAAATTTTATTTGCTTCCCTGTGAAAAAAAAAAAAAAAAAGAGCATTGCTCTGTATTTAGTTAATTGTTTGTTTTTGGGATTTTACCAGAAAAATCCCCAACAGTAGTATCAGAGCAGATCCAGGCTCTTTAAAAGTGTTGAAGAAGCTAAAGGAAGGTTCCTTTTGTTGCAGCAGTAAATCTTCTCTAGCAAAGTGAAGTCTCAGGCAAAAGGATTCAGGTATTCCTCAAAGTTATTTTTCTGTGTTATTGTTGAAGAAACAGTTAGTATTTTAAATACACAGTCAAGGATTTAGAAGCATAGTTAAGGAGTGCTAGAATGGCCAACACTAGCACCAACATAAGTATGTTTAATCCTCAGTTCCCACAGTTCAATGCGAAAAACTATGACTATTGGGCAATAACCATGAGAGCCCTGTTTGCCTGTCAAGATTTATGGGAATTAGTTCAAGATGGTTTTGAAGAACCAATAGATGAAAATGAGTTTAATAGATTAACTCAGGCAGAGAAAAATCTATTAAAGAGCAATAGGAAGAAGGATTCAAAAGCCCTTGTATTTTTGTATCAAGTAGTGGACCAGAGTGTGTTTCCAAGGATAGCAGCAGGTAAGACATCCAAAGAAGCATGGCAAACCCTCAAGGCAGCCTATCAAGGCATGGAGAAAGTGAAGACAGCAAAACTACAGTTGTTGAGGAGAGATTTTGAGAATCTGAACATGAAAGAGTCAAACAATATTGACTCATTCTTCACACATGTGATTGGATTGGTCACACAGATGAGGACTCATGGAGAAGTTCTTGAAGAGAGGAGGATTGTGGAGAAACTATTGAGGGTCCTACCCTCAAAGTTCGATGTGATTGTCACCACCATAGAAGAGACAAAGGA